>AFRD01000282.1:0-44505 GCA_000222875.2 Periglandula ipomoeae IasaF13
TGAGCAGCAGTTCCCTTGATTGAAATCTCCACGATTTCAGCGTCTCGGTCGGCAGGAACATTAATACGAGCTCCTGTGAGCTGGCGCAGCTCGTCGAGGGCACCGCCACCCTGGCCGATGAGGGATCCCACCTGCTTCTGCTCAACGGGCACGGTAGCGGTCACAGAATGTTCCTCAAGGTACTTGTGAAGCGAGAACAGCTCGTCCCGTGCCTCGTCAGCACCCTTCTTGGGGCCACGAACAATCACCTCGTCAGGAGCCTGCTGGCGTCGGGGCTTGCCAGCCTCGCTGGCGGCATCAGCGTTGGATTGCTCGTCAGAAACCGCCTTGGCAGAACGAGGGAAGAAGATGAGGACCTTGTATCGGGTCTGAAGACGGTTGATCTGACTGCCCTGAGCACCAATGAGCTCTCGGTGATACTTGGGGTCAATCTTTAGAATGTGTGTCGTCTCATCGGCCAATGTACGGCCGAGGTTTTGGATATGGCGACGAGCCTCCTCAGCCTTTGCCTTGGGTCCCTTGAGCTCGACCTGGCCTTCTTGAACTTGAATCTCGACATCGAATCGATCGTGCAACTCCTTGATGTTGCTGCCTCCCTTGCCAATCAGGTGGTTGGCAAACTTCTGGGGGAATTCGAAAGTTAGTGTGAAACCCCGCTCCTTCTCATCTTCCTTCTCCTGTTCGACAAAGGCCTTGGCCTTTGAGGCCAGGGCTTCCACAGCAGACTTGGGACCACGCAGGGTGACCGTAGTGCCAACCTTGGTAACCCGCACAGGAATCTGGTCGGAAGAGCGGCTCTCCTGCTCCTTCTTGATGAAGCGTCGAAGTCTCTCGTGGAACTTTGCGGGCACGTCAAGGGAAGCGCTGGAGAGAGCCTCCTGTTTGTTGATAAGATCCAAAATGTGTTTCTCGGCTTCCTCGAGTGCCTTCTTGAATGCAACAGCGTCTGCATCAGAAGGTTTGGTTCGAGGCAGCTGGTAGGGTCCATCAGTCGGCTCGGCGCCCTCAAACACGAGGAGGACCGGAGCATCAGTCTCGGAGGCTTCAGGCACGACAACGTGAACACCATAGTTCTTCTTTACCTTGGGGGTGATATCACTGCGCAGGTGCTGGTGGAAGAAGGGATCAACGTTGATCGGCTGCAGGCGGGCAGGAGGATGGCCATTAATGATGCCAGTGATCTCGGACTGAGCACGAATGGCATTCTTTCCCTCGCGAGAGTACAGCTCCCAAGGCAACGCTCCATCCTGGGAGAACGGAGTGTTAACGTGAGTATTGTAGAGCTTCTCCAGACGATCAATCTCTTTTCGTTGACGGAGGTAACGAGTCACGTAGCCGGCGTGAGCGGCAGCACCTCCGGGGGCGTTGCGGTGGAATCGGCCAATATCAATGTTAGACATTTGCATACCCATGGCCAGATCCATGGCCTTTTCGAGACCGGCCTGAACTCGATCAGCAGGACCGATGATGGTGACCATGTCGTCATCTTCCTCAGAGGGGAGGATAATGGCGCAGCCAGTCTCTGCAAAGAAGTCATCAGATGGCACACCACGGTTTCCGATAATGAACTGATGACGGCCTCGCTGGATAGAGAGCTGCTCGAGCTCCAATTGCTTGTGAAGTTCTGCAACCTGACGCTCAATCTCAGCACGAACCTGCTGAATAGCTGCTCGGTCACCCGCCAGCTGAATGTGATCATCCTCGGCACCGGCAGGGGCGAAAACAGGTCGCTGCCCAGGTTGGGGGGCGACAGGAGCTGCTACTTGAGAAATTGCCTGGTGAGGGGGAACCCGAATTTGAATTCCATGATTCTCCTCCAAGGCTTGAGCCAGAGAGTTTCCGGGTCCGGCAATGAAGGGGTAGAAAGCTGGGGGAACACCTCGGACCTTGGTCTGCACATTGGCAGATCGCTCGCCGGCGATCTTCAGAAGCTCATTGCGGGCAGAGGCGGCGGAAAGAGCATTACCCTCAACAACAACATCGATGGTCGCTTCATCATCGTCGGCAAGAAGAGCATTGTCCTCTACCTTGGGCAGCTGGATCTTAGCCCCAGTCTTCTCCTGAAGGGCTCTGATCATAGAGCCACCTTTGCCGATGACGTGAGCTCGGGCAGAGTATGGAATCGGCACTTTAATAGACGTCTTAAGCGAGTCAGTACCACTCAAGAAATGGTCGATACGCAACGGGTGCTACAATGGTTCATACTTACCCTCTTGCCGATCTGCTGAACCAGGTCCTTGAGAGCCTGTTGAGCGATCTCTTGAGGACCGGTTGCGTCGAAGCGGAGGCGGCCATTAGATGCCGTAGCCATGGAGATGTTTGCCCGTGACTTGCGATTGATGTCCTTCAGAATATCTGGGATTGGGCGCCTCAATTGGTCTCGAGGGAGAATGAACTGGGGCTCCAGGGTCACAGTTTCGACATTGCGACCTGGAATGAACATGGACGGGGTTGCAGCCTTGGATGGGGTGGCAGTACCAGAAGCCGGAGTCGAAGAGCGGGAAGGTCCATTAGGAGAAGCGCCGGCACCGTTGGCTTTACCGTTGGCACTGTTCTTGGCTCCCCAAATAGGGGCAACATTGGCGCTCTTGCCCTTGGGAGCTCCGAGTTCTGGGAAGAGTTCGTGAGACTGTGTATCGAGGGGAGCCTTGGGTTTCTGGGACTCCTGCTGCTTGCTGTTGCCTATGGGAGCAGCCCAAGACCCAGAAGCATCATTGGCCGCCTTGGAGGGCAGATCCTCATCGGGGACTTCTTCGACCGTCGCATGGTGGGGTTCCTCGGCGTGCTTCTGGAGCAGCTTTTGGGCGATGGATTCTTCGGAGGCCATTTCGAATGATCGAGCGGGTTTGTTTGCCTGAAGGTGTAGAGGAGTACAGATAGACCTTTCGAATTGGGTGTGGTGGGCTACCGGTATCTACAATCCGTCAGCAAGACGTCAGCAAAACTTCGCGTTCGTTTTCAATTGCAAGCTCAACAGCCTATAGGGCTTTGTCCGCAAAAGAACTTGCCAATCTCGGAACGTACAATATCTTTTACCAGATAGGATATTCAGATAAACTGGCGGGCCAAATATGGATGAGCTTGTCCTAGCAAAGCAGTTCGATACTCTTTCTTTGTCTTTCTTTGTTGAAGGTTTCTGAAAGCGCCTAGAACATTATTCAGACAACCCGTGGAATGAATTTTTTTTAAACGATGACCGGTGACCAGAGGGATAAACCAGAAGCGGCAGAGACCAGAGAGTCGGAGGGAGATGATGCCGTACAAGATGGCAAGATGGAAGCGTGTCGTGGCAAAAGATGATGAGGGTGAGGTGGAAGTTCTCCCAGCTCTCTCCACCAGAGGTCGATAGTTGGATTTCTGACCTGACAAGGGTACAGCGGAAAACGGAGCCACTGCCACCTCTGGGCGCCCTGAAGGGTTTCCCCACCAGAGTTGCACGATGCATCAAAGATTGGTTACCCTCAGCCTGCATCGCCTCTCGCGTTAGTTTCCGGGCCTGTCACGAGCTTCGCCATGTGACCTGACCTACCCGGTAGGTTCTCGATTTTCCATCAAGCGCAATTTTGCCCTTTGGAAACCGTGGTTTCTTTTTCATGGCTATCATGGGGTTTGGTGCTGGGGCTCGCGAAGAAATGCTTGACACTTGTCTTTGCTATGTGGAGGTTACTAATTTTACAATTGCATGTTGAGAACCTGTTATCAATAAAACTCATCATGGCAATCATGGCTATCCCTAGTCGATAACTGAGATCGTTGCGGAATCGTCGCCAGGCAATTTTCATAATTGACAACTCAAATGCAACAGCGGCATCGGACACATAATGGCAGCTTCTTTTTACGACATATTATATGGCAAAAATTCACAATGCGGATATGCATGACCGACCTATTTCCTTGGCTGGATTCTACAGCGCGGCAGCCACTCAACGGAAAACCAAGCTCCGCGCGGTAGAAAAATTCAACGAAGTGAGGACAAGGCATTATTTGAGGTGATTAATCAAGAATTGAAAGGTTTGCTTTCTTACATTGCTTGAGATCCATCAATACAAGCTCTCAAATAGTGTGCGCGGAATGCACGATTCATTCTATCATGATTAGATACGATTTCCCCCATCCATGAAAGGAGGTAGGTAGTGTGGAGAGCAAGGTTCAAGACAGAGGCCCACTAACACGATGAAACACGGGGGCCAAGCTGTCTTGAGAGGCCACACTACATGGAAATACACACGGTTGGCTCGTGCCCCCAGCGCTGGAGGCAGCTTCTGGTCTTAGCCCGGAAACACGAGGCATTGCACTTCGATGCCTTGCTGTAAGTAGACTGTACCAGGAATCAGCAGCTGAACCCTTTGCCCGGCACCTGTATCAAAGCTTGACGAGATGTTCTTCGCCTTGGGAGTGTATTGGACGCACGGCATCACAAACAAAGGAAGAGGCTGAAGGGTGGGTGTACCGACAGCCACCCGTTTCCAGATCGTTACTGTGCTTGCCTCTTTGTTAGATAGGTACACAAGGGAGAAAGCATGACCGCAATCACGCAAATCAGAACTACTAAAAAGTGAAAGATCAAGATGCGGGCTACCCAGTCCATGGTAGATGGACTTTGGTGCAATGAGGGCTTAGGCGACAGTATCTCGTCATGATAGTTCCGTATCAAGAATTGACGGATCTCTTCATGAAACGGGATGCACTCATAAAAATTCGAGTTTTTCTTTTCGGCACCCTGTGTATAACATGATGCGGGAAGATTCGTACTGTAACATGTATTAAGGAAGGATAGTGGGTACACGAACATGGTTAGATTCAAATGAACCCCCACTATTATACAGTCTCTGCTTGCCGGGTTGTTTTGTCGAAATGATAAATGCAAATCCACGAACAGGCGTGTTTCTGAGGCACCAAGAGGTAGGCGTAGGCTAAGCGTAGACGCGTCGCTCGCCGATGCTGAACCATATTATAATTGGAGCTGGCCATTCCATGGCGGGCATCGTCTCAAGCCACCGATTAGACAGAGGAAAACCGGAGACCAAGCAGTAGACGGCGGCCACTGAGCCTCGGCCTTGCATGTGTTGATGAAAACAGATAACAGTGGCTACTGTGACATATTCTGTTGCGGGCAGCGCAGGTATAGCAACATTGACTGGCGCTCAGAGGTGTCCGATCATCACTGGGAAGCGACGAAACGATTTAGTGGTGGTGATGACGAAGTTGGTCTGCATCGGATGGCACTTGACAAAACGGCGTTGCAAATTTCACGACGGACCCGACTGGCCCAATGCCGTGCATTATGTCACTCTATGCATCAGTACCGTGACAGTCCCGATGTCGATATTTCCCCGAAGTCCATGTGAAGCTGGGGAGCAAGGCAAGCTTGTGTTTCGGCAGTAGACCTCAGAATCTTATTGATGATAGAGGGAATGTCGGCCGGGACGTGGAGACAGACCCGGTCCAACATGGAACGCTTGTTGGTGACCAAGCCATGGGGGGAACCATATCATCAAGGACCAGACGTAATCAGATTGTGCATTGGACCCCAGCATGCACAGGAGATTGCGTTGGAGCATATTGGCTGGAGTTTGCTTGTATCCCAACTCTGCGCACAAACATGCCTCCCAACACGAAACGGCTTGATCCGCAGTCAATCAGTCAGCCCGTACCTTGGGCTCCCTCCGTAGTCCGTAGTCCGTACGTGGTGCCTTATTGAGTGGGACGGGGATCGTGATCCTCGTCTTGATACTGAGGCGGCGGGTGACGGAGGCCTAGCGTGTCATAAACCTCATCGGTGCTTGCAGCTGCTCGTTGACTCTATTTATATGCTGCCAGCGGGAGGATTATGAAAAGGACTGGGGCGATATTATCGCCGTGTGTTGCAGAACTGGTGATGGCGGACGAACAGATGCCATGGTCTGCGTCTGGGTGCCTTGGACGTCCAACATCAACAGCTTCGATAGCACCAGTACCAATCCCAGCGAGGGACAAGTTTGCCTCCTGCTTGGATAAGGGAAGACGCGGAAGGAGCAATCGCGCCCCATGTCCTGCCTGGCCTTGGTCTGGCACACGAGGTGCAGTCTGGGCAGTCACGCAGTCTGGTACATTTGGAAACACGTCCATGTCTGGTCCCCTCTCACTCCCCGCGTCATATTCCGTGAATACTCTGCGTGTACGGAGTAAGTACGGCACCAGACAGCATTAACAAGGACAGCGGGGGGTTTTGGCGTGGCCGACAAGTCGCACCTTCAGGCTTAATGCAGGCATTGAAAGCTGGCTCCCGACCCTCACTAATTTCAAGGCCAGGTCGAATTCCCAGTCACAAGCAAACAATTCAGGTTGTTTGCCGTTGATGGCTGCGGCCTCTCGATAATTTTCCTCCTGCATCCTCCTTGACGCGTGATATGCCACTGCCGCCATTCGCAGACTCTCCGGCCTGCCGCCTCGCCAGCAGACGAATTCTTCATCTCCATCCCGTCTCTCTGTCAGCTCCGCGACTTGATCCAGAAGTATGGAGCCGCCCCGCTCTCCCCGTGGCTCGGTGTTCTCTGAGGTGCGTTGAGTTAATTGCCCAGCCCAGCGTCTGGTCAGACCCCGATCAGACGCCCATCTGCGACGGGCCAGGCGCTTCAAGAAAGGTTGCCCAAGTAGTGGGATGGAGGACCGCGTTGGACTGAACTAGACTGATCTGCCCAGTCCAGCGAGCCCTTTTGTTCAGCCGCCATTGCTGATCCATTCTAGCACTAGGCTTCATATCACCACCTTACCTTATTCGTGTGGGTGCCGCCGTCATCGCGTCGACAGAATCAAAGCATCGTATCCTCGCGCCGGCGCCGTCGTTATCATTAGC
This sequence comes from Periglandula ipomoeae IasaF13, assembly GCA_000222875.2. Lineage (NCBI taxonomy): Eukaryota > Fungi > Ascomycota > Sordariomycetes > Hypocreales > Clavicipitaceae > Periglandula > Periglandula ipomoeae. Next base: position 6,836 of record AFRD01000282.1, read on the forward strand.
CGGGTACCTGGCCGTGGCATTCAAGGCACTCCCGAATCATATCAGCTAATGCTGCGCATGCCTCCTGGCCGTTTCCCACAGTGAGAGCGTGCGCACAAGCAACGTGCTCTAATTAACTTGCAGAACAGGACCAGTCGAGGACATTGGGCCTCCAGGTACGATACTGCCTGGTCATTAGCCTACTTACAGAAGGTACTTGCGACACATACAGTGCTTCCCCCACACCCACACTACGCCGGTCCCAGTCCCAGTCCCAGTCCACTGACCAGACCAGACAAGATCCTGGCCGGACCAACCTCATCAGACATCTCAGTGGCCCCATCCGTCATCCAACCCGGGCTTGACACGGCCCATTGAGCGGCCTGTTTCGAACCTCGACCTGGGTCTCGCGGAAAACACTCATCAATTTGCGCATCGCCTGCCCACGTCCAAGTCGTGTTACCCGACTCCGCGAGACGACTGCGTTGTAATTCGCCAACTCGTCGCTCCCGCTGCTGTCCTGTTGGAGTCGTGCTGGAGACGAACAGCCAACATCAAATCACCTGGGGCACAACCCCCGCTCTGCCGCCGTCCTCCACTTAAACTTTGTGAGCCTAGCCGGGACAAGAAAGCCCGGCATCCAAGCATCTACTGTTTTAGCACACGCCAGACCAGTAGCCAGGCCCATCCGCCCACCACGGCTTCCTGCTCGTCTCAGGCCAGCACAAGCACCAGCACGGCAAGAAACCCACAGACAGAGACTGTATGCTTTGAGCCGAACAGACTGGGAATTGGCTCTCATCCTCTGCGCGCCCACCAGCACCGCTTTTTCCTGCTGCCGCCAGACACCAGACAGCACTTACTCGCACACACCCTCCGACCCTCTCTGTGCCCGCCCACCCAGCTGTCCTCCGAGACCTGAGACCTTTTTTTTTTAAAGCTAAAGGGTGGACAGGATCATGGACGGCCCGAGTTTGTCCTTCAACGGCAGCAGTCAACGTCGCAAGTTCGTCAAGAAACACACCTCCTCCCACTCATACACTCGCTCCTCATCGGGCCTCGACGACTCCCACTCGCTTGGCAGCAGACGCAGCTCCCAAAGTCTTAGGCGAGCACCCAGCGCTCGTCCAGTGCCCTCGTCCAACAACAACAACGCTTCGAGCAACTCATCGCCCCGACATCCTGCCATTTCTCAGTGGTCGTCGAATGCCTCGCCCGCCATCGCCCAGGGAGATTTTCTCGCCACCTCTAGCGCTGCCCACGCCGCTGGCTCGTATCCGGCGCTCGCGCATCGCCCAAATCGACTGTCCGACTCGCACGCTCGCCGGGACAGCAGAGAGCAATCCGACGACCTTCTCGGCGCGCCTTTTGACGGAGCTGCCATCTTGAGCCGCATTGAGTCGACCAAATACACCAGCCCGCGGACGTCATTTCAGCGATCACCCGTATCCCCCGCACCGAACAAAGGCCTCGTGGATAAGAGGTTCGTGAGCCCTTCTTTGCGAGCGTCGCGGAGTTTTGGCAACATGGACCCTGCCATCACCGAGAAGATTCACGGCGGCAGAGCGCCCGAGGCTGCTATGACAGGGCCGAAGCGATACTCTGACGAGGGCAAGGAGTCCAAGCCGCCCATGCTGCGGGAGAAGTCTGGGTTCTCGGGTTTCATCACCAGCCTGGTTGGCTCACAGAAGAAGCCCGTCATCTCCGCACCAGAGAACCCCGTTCACGTTACACACGTCGGATACGACAGTTCAACTGGTCAATTCACAGTGCGTCCAGCAAACGCTGTCCTGGACCACATCTCTGGCAGTCAGTATGTTCTAATGTTCCTGTAGGGATTGCCGAAAGAATGGCAGCGGTTAATAAACGAGAGCGGTATTCCTGAAAAGGAGCGTCGGGAGAATCCGCAGACCATGGTCGATATTTTGCAATTTTACAAAGAAACAACCGAGCGCCCACCTGAAGATCAGATTCTAGAAAAGTTCCATAATGCTGGACCGTCGGATAATCGTCAATACAGCACTCCCGCATCGCCTAATATGTATCCTACGAATTACATGGGTAAGAGAACCTGGCGACCTTGTACATTGAGAGACGTATCCTTTTTTTGCTGACAGTCCGTTCTGCAACGATGCAGGGAGCTTCGAGAATCCCCGCGCGCCACCACCCGTTCCTGCATCGAAAGCCCCCGGCAGAGACATGATGCCCAGCCGCCCGGCCCCCAAGCCACCCGTCAGTATGAATAATCGACCGCTTCCCATGAGCGCTTACCCGACGAAGGATTCCGGCATCGGTTTATCGCAGCAGTCAGATGACTTTTCGCAACCGCAAGGAAAGGACAACGCGCCGATGCTCCCCGAGGAGCACCGATCGAGGTCGAACTCCCGAGTCAATGGTCCATCGCCATATGGTCCATCCACCCCTCAGCCGAGTGGCCAACCTTCTCCTGCTGCACAATCAGCAGCGTACCAGCAGCAGCTGATGCAGCAACAGCATGAGCAAGCCTTGGCACAAGCTCAAGCGGCCATGTCGGGTCATGTCGGGCGCGCTCCCAGCAAGAGACAAGCTCCGCAACCACAGGCACCGGTTCCAAGTCTTCATCAAAACGCTGCCTATGCTCGACCAGGAGAAGCAAATGGCCATAGTAATGCTCAACGCCAGCAGCAAGCTGCTCCCGGCGGCGTCTCCGGCGCCCGGCGGCGGCATCGACCCCTCCAAAGCAATGGCATCGATGTGGTTGCGTCACTCAAGCGAATCTGTAACGAGGGAGATCCACGAGAAGTCTTCCGCAGTTTTACCAAGATTGGTCAGGGTGCGTCAGGCGGTGTTTTCACGGGCTATGAAAGAGGCACCAATCGATTGGTGGCCATTAAGCAGATGAACCTGGAGCAGCAACCTAAGAAAGACCTGATCATCAACGAGATTTTGGTCATGAAGGACAGCTCGCATCTTAACATCGTGAACTTCATTGACAGCTACCTTTGCGGGGGTGAGTTGTGGGTAGTGATGGAGTTCATGGAAGGCGGTAACTTGACGGATGTTGTAACCTTCAACATCATGACTGAAGGACAAATTGCGTCCGTGTGCCGTGAGACCTTGAAGGGGTTACAACATCTCCATTCGAAGGGCGTCATCCACCGTGATATCAAGTCAGACAACATCTTATTATCCAACGAGGGTAATATCAAGCTCAGTACGTGAAGGCCCGCATGCTCTCTGTTTTTCTCTCGTTGTCCTTGCAGTTTCTTTCTCTCTTAGCGAATGAGTTCACTTCTAACAATTGACCTATTCTAGCCGACTTTGGCTTTTGTGCCACAATCAACGAGGCCCAGAACAAGCGAACGACCATGGTCGGAACCCCCTACTGGATGGCACCCGAAGTCGTGACGAGAAAGGAGTACGGTCGTAAGGTAGACATTTGGTCTCTTGGAATCATGGCCATCGAGATGATTGAAGGAGAACCGCCATACCTTACGGAATTGCCGCTCCGGGCCCTGTGGCTGATTGCAACAAACGGAACGCCTCAGATAAAGAACGAAGAAGATCTGTCTCCTGTCTTCAGAGATTTTCTCTACTTTGCATTGAAGGTAGATCCGGAGAAGAGAGCTAGCGCTCATGACTTGCTGAGGGTGAGTGTTGTCTCAATCATTTATGACAAAAGTTGAACACGCATCTCAAGGCGCCCCTACTAACACCACAATTAGCATGACTTTATGAAGCAATGTGTAGATTTGGGCCAATTAGCACCCCTCGTCCGAGCCGCCAGAGAGCAAAGAGCTCAGGAGAAGGCCCGCAAGCAGTAATCAACGAGCTGTGCCTCACACGCGGGGATATGCATACGTGTTTCGTTTACGTCACAAAGCGAGCGTTGCTCTTTTTCGATTTTGCATGGCAACAAAACCACTCCTTCCCCCCTCCACTCCTCCAGACTCTGTTCGGTACGAGAATAAAAAAGACAATGGGGAGTCGGTCTGTATTATTGATACGATAGCATGGAAACAAAAATATCTCTAGGGACGGTTTGCGAAAAACCGAAGGACGACTGAAGATGGGGACGGGCAGGAATCTCACATGGCACGTGAAGATGTGCTAGGGAGGAATGACATTGATGGATTCAGCGAAATGGGGGCCGAACTATGATGTCCCGAAGCGACGGGCGGGCGGGAGTCCCGGGGTGGATTTGGGTAGTTTGCAACATAGCTCGCGAATCTAAACAGCGCGTGTTGCTACTTGGAGATGAAGTGATTGCTGCATGAGGAAATGTGCAGGTTAATATGCCAATGTGGACGTGACGCAAGATGAGAAGCATGCTTCTTGCTGAGGGTCAGTCAATGCAGCTGCGAGTCTCTAGGGCTATCCTTCAGTACCACTCCGGAGAAGCATATTCGTCCATAACATTGCGCCGTATTGCCTCTTACAAAGGCTCCGGTCCTTCCATGTTTTTTACCTCAAGAATGGCAATACGGCGCGGACACGTCACCACTTGATCATTCAAGAGTTTGATACGTCTATGTAGCAGAACGCCAGTGCCTGTCTACGAGGCTACGAGGACCAAAGCTTTCATTGGCAGCAGTCATCACGTATTTCTCATTCCATCACCTCTGTACTGAGATGACCATCAGTCTGATTGATATACGAGCACATCCGCTATAAGATATGTGCGAGTTCTGGCCCGTATATTAAGTCAATTGACGTCACAAAACGGAGGACAGAGCATGCATTAGTCTTTGCTGATGTTGCATGGCTTTCGGACCGGCTACCCTACTGTTCAAAACGTGCATGGTGTGCATATGCACGACAGCGTATTGAACTTTGTCCGCAAGGTATTTGCAGGTGCATTGTTCTGTAAACAAGGGCTATATATGTTCTCAGTGGCGTGGTTGATTCATCAGGCATCGACAAAGCGTGCCCACGAACGGCATGCCCATACACGGAGTAGAACAACCGGATGACGTACGACATTTTCGAGGCCCAGCACTGCTATTCGCACTGGAATGAATATAAACCCTCTGTGCAAAAACATGCGATGAATCTAATCACACGAACAAGGGCGCAACAATTTTGATGGATCATTAAAAGTGTGTATTCGAGTCTTGTCCAAGACATCTATTTCGCTCCAAACCTATCCCGTATGTGGGAGTTGCTCTAAAGAAAAATCTCCATGCGGATCTCTATAGCGTCTATGATCCCGGCCTTCTTTTTTTCGCCCGACATGATGCAGAATAATGGTGACAAATGAGAACAGTCCGTAACGCCGAACTGATAAATGCAAAAAAGAGAATTGATGTGCGTGGCTGATCTTGCAGTCCACATGTGGCTCGTTCCGGTAAGGAATCGAGAATGATTATAAGACTTTCGGGAGTGGATATGCCCGGTATGCTTCAAAAAAGCCTCTGCTCAAACGGCGGCTCCTCTAGAGCCTTGGTAGATGACGGGGAATCAAGAAATCAACAAACACTCGCTTAGTAGCAAGAGTAACCACCGTCAATGATGCAGTTGGCACCAGTCATGAAGCTAGAGGAGTCAGAGGCCAGAAAGACGCAGAGACCGTTCAGCTCATCGACAACACCGAGGCGGTCCTGAGGGGTCAACGACTTCCAGATCATCTTCTGGGCCTCGAGAGCAGGGACACGGTTGAGAGCGGTGTCCATGTAACCCGGGGAGATGCAGTTGACGCGGATCTTGTACTTGGCCCACTCGGCGGCGATGGACTTGGCAAACTGGATAACACCAGCCTTGGAGGCGTTGTAGCAGCTCTGCTCCTGGGGGTAGTTGACGATGGAGCCGGACATGGAAGCAACGAGGACGATGCTTCCGGGCTTGCCAGCAGCCATCATGGCACGGCCGACAGCCTGGGACATGAGGAAAGAGCCGGTCAAGTTGATGTCGATGAGACGACGGAACATGGCAGGGTCGTAGGTCTCGGCCTTGATGTTGGAATCAGCGATTCCGGCAGAGTTGACGAGGACGTCAGGGGCGCCATAGAGCTCAACAACAGAGTCGACGGCGGCGTTGATGGCAGCACCGTCTCGGACATCCACCTTGAAGAAGGAAACAGGGAGTCCGGACTTGTCGTGGAGCTCAGCGGCGGCCTCATCACCGAGATCCTGGTTGGCGTCAAAAATGACAATGGCTTTGGCACCAGCCTCAGCGCAGGCGCGGGCCATGTGGTTGCCCAGGCCACGGGCACCACCGGTGATGATGATAACCTTGCCGTAGACGCTCATGTTGCGCATGGTGTGAGGCATGGCTTCGAAAACCTTCTTGCTCAGGGGCTGAACGAGATCGTAGTCAGGGGGAGGAGCAGGGCTGTCGTATGGAACCTGAGCAGCATCGTCGGAAACGTGAACAGTGTGCTTGTCTCCTTGGCCTTGGCCGGCGCCATAGACTATGACGGGAACCTCCTTCTCGCGGACAACGCTCTTCTTTTGTGCGGTGTCAGAGACGCCATTGAAGCGTGTGGCAGAGAAGAGGAGTGCACTGGATCGTGGCAGAGCAACGCGAGGAGCGGCAGCGCTGGTGAGCCGCAGAGCGTTTCGTGCAGCGAAAGACATTGTGACTGAGATTTGGACTGTTGGTGGTGGGAGAAAAGGAGGCAGAGCTGTGTGAGCTAGACAAAGAACAGGAATGTCTTGTCAAGCAATGGTATAAGCTCTCTCGTAAGGAGGCGGAGGATGAAGAGGAGGGGGATGAGAGGAGAGATGCCTGGGTATCTTGGGAGATATAGAAAAAAGTTGAACAATGAAACAAACAAAGATGTCAATGCAGAGTGATGTTGAGGTGACAAACGGGTTGATATATGAGTGTCTGGGAGTCGACCAGCAGAGCAGGCAAAAAAACCGAATGCGGGTCTAGACCTCTTGGGCCTTTGTCGAGTTTCCAGATCAACGGGCGCGTTGTGGTGGAGAAGAAATCTCTTGCGCTCTGGAGCAAGCTGGAGCAGCAAATCTGGGTCGGAGTGCCTGCGAGTCCCTGGATGCGCTGGGATGCGCTGGGATGCACTGGCACACTGGCTCTGGCTCTGGCTCTGCACGCGCTGGTGCCGGGATTGAGTGCTGCCAGGCGTGTGCTGGGCTGGCTTGGCGCTACCGTTCCGCCCTAGTCAGGGTCAACTGGCGGGATGGCCGGCTGCGTCTAGTACGCGGACACGGAGGGTGAGGCGAAGCTTTAATTTTCTCCCTACCCTGGCTGGCAGGATTGTTGCAGGTACCCTCCTTTTTTTTCTGGAAGCTCTGTGGACTGACTAATTGCTGTGTGAGAAGGAAAACTTTGATTCTTTTGGTGTCTGCCTGGTGGGAAAGGACCCCGACAGCGGAGTCTCGGCATGCCCCAGGCGTGGATTGGCACTTTGGATCTCTGTACTCACCTTGCGACGCGGAACTGTCGATCTTGCTGAGAAAGCTCTGTTGCTTAGACTCTACACCGCAGATTGGCGATGGATCTGTGGATGAGAAGGCTTTGCCTGCGTTTGCTGTGGATTCACCGTTATCAATGGGCCCAGTGTTGGATCAGTTGCGTGACGTAGCAGCTTTGCTGATCTGGAAAGTCGACTGTCGATTCCAGAGATGCAGGGAAACACCAAGAAGGAGAAAGAGCAGGTCTATGCGAGGGCTGCAGACATGCTATTTTTTATTTACGAGAATCATGGACAATGGCTCATGCCAGCCGAACAGCTGCTTGGGCAGTTTCCGGCGATTTCGTCCGTGGAATACGGCTGTTCTCTCGTGTTGCTGTCAGCTGCTCCTTCATCGCCTCGTCACCGAGACGAATGCGCCATCAATGGCGTGAGAGAGAGGGCTGCCCCCCAGAGTCGACATGCTTTGCATCGCCGTATTGACCAAGAACAATGCGTAATTCGCATTATTGATACAGTACCCAGGCCGCGACCAGTTTTCATGACTGCCCGCTGCTGACTGGCTGCCAGCGAAACCGGGGAGCGACAAAGTGGCGAATGCGGCGACACTGAGACTCAGATCTCCGAGCGGCGTCCGCTGGGTCTTTGCACGTCACAAAACTGGGGTTGCGCTGGAGATGGGAGGGTCGCCGTGCGTCAGTGGTGCATCTGTCCTTTGTCCGGTGCTGCAGAATGCATTATCATCTGTGAGCTGCAAGCAGACCGGGCTGCCACTTTCGGTGCAAGGCTGTATCACAGTATCGCCTGCTTGTCTCACACCCAGCATCGTTCTTGGTATGGCTAGAAGACGGAGGGATTGGTCCATGCCCCGTCGTGCAGAATCTCCGAACAATGAAAGTTCGTTTGTCTGCCGCATCGGGACAGGAACAACTGAGTTGAGCTGCCAGGAATGTGAATCGACAATCCTGTAGGACGACGACGTTTGTGCTCCGAGCACTGAGGAATGGACGATGTCTCACATTTTCCCAACCACGGCATCAGACACAGTTCGAAATGAGGCAGCGATGACCCGGCTTCGTCCTCTGTAAAACGCAATGCGCAACAAGGGGATATAATCATTCATGTCTAATCACCATGAATAAGACCTACCATCTCCGTCTCCGCTTGTGAAATCAAGCACGGATTCTGTCCTGGGATTGCAAATGGCGGTGGAGCTCGGCTCTGGTCAGATGATCAATCCGACTGGGATTCAAACAGGGTGAAAATTACTCCGCCGTGGGATTCTATTCTTGTCGAAACTCTCTGTAATAGGACCTGTAAACTCCGAGAGGGTGCGACTCTGTGACCTGATTACTACCGATCCGCTGCCGTCGCAATAGCTTTGGCGTATTGTTTTCCCGTGGACAAACAGTAGAACCATCGGTCTATGGCGCAGGTAGAAGGTGACTCGATGAAAAGGAATAGTGGGGGGCTTCATAAAGTCCAGTACCTCGAACTGACGTGCGCCGCGATGACACTCTCGACCTAAGACGGGGACAGATCCCGAAATGAAGGGCAATATTTCGATGTTGAGCGCAGGACCCCGGACTCCAATGCAACGAGAGCAGCACTGTCGTGCTTGTCATGCAGACCGAAGCGACCCATCCAGAAACAACCAGGTTGAGACGCCAAGTGCATCCGGCAACTCGGGTCGTCCCCAGGGTGGGCGGCTCAAATCCGCATTGCAGCTTTTCCATGTTGCCAGCTGGCCCTATCATCCGCGTCTGAACCCCTGCCCCTATCCTGTGCCTGGCTTGGGACAATGAGATGTGGCGTCGCCGAATAGAGTTAAGCTTCGAGTGCTGTCGTGGCGCTCATCTTTTTTTTTCTTGCCTTCTATAACGGTCCGCGCACGGTGGAGAACGGTAAGACAACCGAAAGGAACGCACCGTTTTGAGGGAACAAAGTTTATCTGATGTTAATATCCCCCTCGCTCAAGCTCACTAGGTTCTACATGAGCACCAGACCGTGCCGCACGCAGCTTCGGTATGGTTTCCTACCGAGAAGTGCGAAGATGCTCAGCGCTTGAGCTGTCGGTGATTGGCTTTGGTGGTTATCCAAGGCCAGCCGAGCCGAGACAGTCCTTACTGAATTCCGGCCGATTTTCAGATCATCCTTCTCGCCAGCAGAACGACATGAGCTAGAGACTGACTGACCTTGTCGTTGTCATTGTCCTTAAAGCTGCTGTGCGCTTCTGGGATAAGCAATGACATGATACCAGGTCGACTTGAGAACAAGTGTGGCAATGACCACCTCAATCGAAGCTAGTTTGAGAGATGCTGTAGGGCGCCTAATCTGGTGGATCGTGAGTGCATATGCTGTGGTAGATCTATCGTGACATTGGCATGCCCGGCACCCCGCAGTGGATCGTCGCAACCATCGAAACTCGAGGTAAGAAAATGGACACGTGCGTTTGCTGACGACCCGCGTAGAGTATCGCAGGCAGAATGATTGCTGCGTTACTCGCAACAGCCGTGCACAAAAGACATGGGCGGAGTGCTTGTTCGCTGTCCAGCAAAATTATATCATTTGACTGGCTCCTCGCTGAGAGATGCGCGAAAATTTAGAAACCACGACAGGTACATAGACAATGCGACAAGCCGCTAGGAAGCTCTAGGTAATGAGGCGTGTTACATTGTAAGCTGAGAGCTGGCAATACATTAGCCATACATTAGATACGCTTACACTGTCAGGGACAGACACAAACAGAGCCAGGTGGACCGTCCGAAACGGTCAACACGTCGTCATGGCTATCCACGCCCACAACACTCTAGACTGCGAATCCGGCCATGATACGCCGCGTGGAGTGCGCTATTGAAGGAATGTGACGAAACGATCCTTTCAATGCGCCTTATACTTGAAAGATGGAAATGCGCGAGTTGTGGCTCAAAACTTGCGTCACAACAAAGACGGCCCAAGAGGAGTTGACAAGAGGAGAAATTATGCAAGAATGAGAGAAGTGGCCCGAGAACGCCAGCCAACGCAGCTCCTTCCAAGTCCTTCACCGGTTGCTCCTTTCCCATCACACCCGAGTGAGCGCGCGCCAGCTGCAGGTCAAGGCATGTCGGTTGCAAAAACTTTCCCCGGATCGCACACCATCTCTCTTTGTTTCGCCTGGACATTCCCTTTCACAACATCAGCTGCTTGAGGTGGCATGCGAACACCTACCTAGCGCCGAGGTGAAATGCGTGCTTGGGCTTGACGAGTGAACTGCTGCAGGAAGCAGAATCTTCGACCCCTCGCTTTTACATCTTGACAAGCCACCATTTGGAGCTATGAACGTGGCTAATCATAGTTCACCAGGCAGCCGTATTTCAGAGCGCTATCGGATCATCCCCGCTGCTCCATTCAGTCCACTTTGGAAGCCCGGGGATCCAAAACTTCGACGGGCTAGGAGGCAGCGCTCTCTAAAAAAATTTGGTATCCAGGTTTCGATCAGAATTCTGCAGCGAGCCTATTCTCGTAAAGAGCTCGTGTCGTTGGTTGATCGGGCCTCTGGACTTTGATGAAAGAAGCATCATGGCGCAACGCAGCCACGACCAGCCCTTGTCTCCCGAGCCCATGGGGTCCCCTGAAGGTGGGAACGTGGGAAGCTCAAGCTCCCCACGTTCTATTACTGTCACCGACGCCGAAACCGCCGAAACCAGGATACCTATGAGGCAATCTTACAGCTGGTCATGTGGCCACGCTGAGTTTTCATCCTCCCTGGCCGAGGTGTGTCGTGCAGCTTGACTCGCCTACCTCGTTCTCAGCCAGTCGCCAATCAGAGCACGCACGTTGCTGCGATTTCTCTTGCAGTTCTAAACTGTCCTTAATTACTGCACAATGCGCAACGCGCTGCTGCACTGACCAATGCTGTGTCAAAACAGTCGATCTAACATGGGGAAATCAATTCTGTCATACCGAAAAACCAAACACAAACTGCATCTGCGCTTTTTTCTTTTGCCTTTACCTTCATTGAAAGGACCATGATTACCAATTCAAGATTACACCACGCTCGATAGCGATGTGAATCTGGTTTGTCTTACCCGCGTCTACTATCGGTATACCTTTATAGTCCTAGACTGAGATGCCTGACCACTCGGATGATATCAGGATTGTGCATAACAAGCTTCTGAGCAGGGGCTTGCCGCCAAAAGGTTTTGGTGGGCTTGAAAAAAAAAAAAAGCAACATTTCAAGGTGAATGGCCTGAGATAAACAGCACACCTAAAACACACACCATGAGACCACACACCACACACCCCGGTAAGGGATGTGTGTGTGGTGCTTGCGTGGCTCGGCAAATGTGTTTCTTGCGGAAAACATGCCCGTCAAGGTCCATCAACATACCGCGCGAAGTCGTATCTTACACAAATCAAATGTGATAATCCTCTTCCTAGTGTTCGCAAATATACCGATCTTGCAGCACTGATGAGACAGCAGCTATGGCACAATTGCTGATCGCGCTCCCTGTTGTCTCCGCTATCGGTAACAAGACAACAAAAGCAGTGCTCTGTGCCACCCAGTTTTCTGGGCTTTGTTTCCAACAGACAAGGTCTCTGAAAGTTGAATCATTTGTTTTACCCAAGCTTGAACTAGGTTCATGCGACTCATGGGTCGATGAAGCAAACTTCGATTTTGACTCTCGATTACATGAAACTGACTTACAGAGGCTTATCACTATGAACACAGTTATCAAAGTTTTGCTTTGCTGTAGTGAATCATTTCTCCAGTTCACTCGCTGCGCTCGGCGTCTCAGCAGGATGGATTTTAGTATGTTCATTTTCCAGCTTTGCCACGATGCCGAGCGGCGTGACAAAAGATTGCGCCAAAGAAAATGCTGAAAGAGTCTGAACGTAGTGGTTTTTCTCTCTCACCAATCACAAGACTGCCAGCCGTTACAAATCTGGCGCTGGTGTACTTTGCGGAATTGTTCAACATGAATCGAGTTCTTTTTTTTTCCCCTTGGAAGAACTTCAAGAAGCGAGTCTGAGAGAGACTCAGATTCCGCAGCAAAATCATGTCATTCCGCTATAATAGGACTACGGCCATGAACGCCACCGCCTGGGGTAATTAACATCATGTCACCAGCACTGCACCACACTGTACTATAAATGTCTTGTAACTTCCAGAAACAATCGTCAAGATCCATAACTCCCCGTCCATCCCGAGCTTGAAATAAGTGCATTTCGAAGTTCAAGGCAGCAACGTTCCAACATCAACACCACTCATCTAGTAGTCATCTTCGTCACTATCTTCAGGCTCGACTTTGGGTCGTATCAGATCCAAAAGTGAGGATATATATGGGCTCTGTAGCTCTTGTTAGCGTGTATACTGTGAGAAGCATATGCAACATCTGCATGTCACAGGGGGGAACACGTACCAGAGCTCTATTCTCAGCAAGAATCTCAAATAAACGTGGCATGACGGCGCGAAAGAGCTTTTCGTTCCATCCGCCCTTTTCTGCGTCGCTCTCCTTTTGGAACTTGACGAGCTCCTCTTCGGCCTCTGTCTTGACAGCGTTTCGGGCAATGTTTCGCAGGACGAGGACTGCACTGAGCGGTATACCGGCTGCCTGCGGAGGGAGTTGTGGGTTCCTTTCGTCTCGAACCGTCGCCGTCTCTTCAAGCGTAACGGACATGGTCTTGGCGGGGATCACCCATGATTTGCTCGGCGCCTTGTTATCGCTCGAGATGCTGGACATGATGTGTGTGTTGACGTGGCGCGCAAAGTCGTAGAGATGCAGCTTTGTGGGCTGTCTATACTTGGGACAGTCGCCCCATGTGCAAGTGAACTCCTTCTCCGAGTTGTCAAACTGGTTGGTGTCATTTCGTTTCTCACCGAGATGCTTGGTGAGGATATGATTCCACATCTGCTCCGGTTGAAGATAAAATTGCCCACAGCTGTCGCCTTTCTTTCCGGATGGGGATGCCCATAGGCAGCGACCGTACTCCACGCCGTCAAAGTTCAGAGGGCGTGGCCGGGCCCGGATGCCGTGAATAATGAACTTTTGCTGGGGCTCGCCAGGCTCCCGCAGAACCTGCGCATTGGCATCTTTGTATACCGACGTGCTATTGCGGATGAAGTCGGCAGGCGTGATCATGGGCTGTCCAATGGCCTTGAGGGGAGAGACGAAAGCGGACTGGTAGGCTTGCCAGGCGGCGAGTTGCGTCACGAAAGAATCGCTGTCCTCAAAGAAGCACTTGACCCATTTGTGGACGCGGTCCGGCTCTTCCAACTTCAACATCTGTTGCAGCAAATCCTCGGGCATGGGAGCGATCTCGTCCTGGGCTGGGAGCTTCTTTTCTGGCACTAAGATGAAGTCTCTGTGAACCTTCTTCGCGCCATGCGCCAGTAACCGCACCAAATGCTCGACAAGGTTCTCGGCGACTGTGGACCGAATGAGGTTATCCACGTTAGGAACCACAGCTGTGTATTGATAGAGCATGTCCAAACAGGCGTCCATCAATTCATCATCGTTGAGAAGGAGCCAATTGGAGATGCGTTCCAGAAACTCCTTCGGAACGTTGCTAAGCTTGTTCGTAGCCTCCAGGTTCATAGAGATACGCCCTAGGGCCCTCAAAGCAGTGAGAACTGTGCCTCTATCGTCCGATGTGAGCTGCGCAAGTAAGGTCTTGTACAAGGGGTCATCAGCGTCCAGGACCATGTATGGCGTGAGTTGTTCGGCTATGTCCAGTGCCATGTGCTTCAGCTCGACAACTGTATCTTTGGGTGGCAAGTGCAGGAGGATGATGACTAAATCCTTGATGGGGAAGAAGTCAGACATGTTGACCGCATTTTCAGCCAGAGTTACCATGTTGCGGAGGGTAAGGACTGCTTCGGCGATGAGTATCATTTGATCTGTTTGAGCTTCCGTCTGAAGGACATCTAGTTGCTCCTTTTCGACAAGGTTGCTGATTCGATCAAGAATATCTGAAGTGCCATTATTGCCGTCAAGTTGACCAAGGTCGGAAGACTCCGCATACGGATCCCAAGAGACTGTCCACGACACATGGTAGAAGAGGCTTCCGACCTGAAGGGCTTTGTTGACGAGACCCTCGGCAAGGCCCGGAAAAGCGTCGAATCGATACTTGTCGCCTCGTTCAAAAGATATCTTCACCAAGTGGTTCAGAGCAAAAGACTGCTCAGATGGGACCCCAGATCGTAATGCGTTCAAGCAACGGGTATAAATGTTTGGTCCATCAAACCCAGCTTCCAAAAAAGATCAGAATAGTGAACATGAAATGAGAGCTAGGACGTTACTTACTGCCTGGTTGCATCGGTTGTCGGCTCGCCGGGGGGATGGGCGCCGGACGATGCGCCAAACGAGGCCTCTGGAATTCGTTGGGAGCACTACTAGGGGTAGCGACTGCCCGCAGCTGCAAGGGCTTGAGATGTTTCGGTTGATACGTCAGGACCAAGTTTGAGATGTTTTCCGAATTGGGAGGGTGATGCATGATGGACGGCCCGCGGCCATGATGGCCGCCGGGTGGCATTGGCGGCATGTTGGCGTGGTGTGATGGATTCTGCGTATTGCCTTGAGCTGGAGATGCCGCTTGAGCTGCGTTTTGCTGGACAGCGTGCCTCGTAGAACGGCTAGGACCAGTATCAGGTTGGAAGATGACTCGCTGAGCTGGCGCTTCTCGAAGACCGCGGGAGGTACGGGAGCTGGAGGGTGCTTCTGGAGCTGATCGCTCTCGTGTTGGCATACCGTCGTCACCAGAAGCCGCTGAGTCGCCGGCGTTGACGTTGCTGTCGCGTTTCGGTCGGAAGTTCTCGAGTGTGCGCGTCAGTAGACTTGCGCCCTTCGCCGTCACTTCTTCGAGAATTTCTTTCGGGGGCGGCTCTTTGTTGTGTACGGTTTTGATCTCGTAGGCGGCCAAATTCTTATAAAACTTTTCTTTCAATGAGAAAGCCGTGGAAGCCTCGTTGTTGGAATGTAACCCCAACTCTGCTGCCATGCGCCGCCAGGCAAGCTTCTCCTCCGATACTTTGTCGTATCCTCCGCTCGCGACAATGTGATTGAAAGTTTTGTATAAGTCGAGAAAGATCAGGCCGACCTTGGGTTCTGGATCAAGGACGGTTCCTCGTTTTTCATGGAACTCTTTCAGCTTGGTCATAAACTCCTCATATTCGGGAGTGCGATTGATGGTGTGCAGGGGCACCTCTGAGGGCGTCGTCGTCATTGCGGTTCAATCGTGCTGCCTAGATTGCGTACAAACGACTTCTCGCTCCCGTTTCGCGACAAACGACGGGAGACTTCTGCTTGTGCCACCGTGATCTGCAAACTTGCGCAAATCAGGCTGCGCGTGTGGCCCGGGAATACCAATGACTTGCGGGATGACCCCCAACAAGGCGCATTGATTCAATGCCTCTTTGTAGGCACTTGCCGACCGATGAATGTAGAACGGTCGCAAGGGCAATTATCCGCCTCGACGAAGTAGTTCGTTTGGCCTCGACTGGTCAGACGTACAAGGGAACGTGTTGGCGCGAGCCTTCACGCGCCGGACTGCAAGGGCCCAATGGGCTCTATCTTATCACCACGTGATGGCCCAGGGAACCAATCGGCAGCATTCCTCTTTGACCACACCATATCCCCTGCAAGCTGCAGCACCTCATTAGCTCTTGTATGAATGAAGCTGGCCGCACGAATCCTGTTCCTATTCGAGTCTTCAGTGCTGTAACGATGCGAATGGTGGACGCCTTGCAGCAAGTTGAGATTTGTTTGGTTTTACCGTTTGGCAACTTCCAACTGCTCTTGTGCAGACAACATGTCCCGCCTTGCCTCACCAGCACTCGGCTGCCAGCTACGTTTGGTGAAAGTGCAGGTTGGAGAAGATGTGGAGACTTACGATACTTCGACTTTCAGCCAGCCTCTAGAGCTCAGCCTTAAGGACGTCGATCCCTTGGATCAGAGCTTGGCATCCTCTTGTTGGTAATCACGAACGGGCCCAAACAAATGGTACGTCATTGATCAAACAGAGATACCGCTTCTGATCAGCAAGGCAGCTCTCAATACGGCTGAATGACCTTTTGAAACATCCCGCGGGCGTTGAAGAAGCAGTTTCCATCGACAAAAAGACCTACGAATTATGTGTCAAACTCCCGAATCTTGACCATACTCTTTGCGTGTGGTTTCAGCAGAGACGAGATTTTTTAGTCTCTGTTTGCATTCTCAGGAAAGCCGGATTCGCGATTGAAGAGGAACTTTCATCCGAGACGACAAAAAATGTTGTACAAGAGGGCAAATTGGCCCAGGAAGCAGACGAAGAAAGCGATTCGCCATGACTTTTGTCCATCACGCCCCTAGCAGCGCTCACGAAGCAAGCGAAGATGTCACATTCTCAGTACTCCAACGCAAGCGTAGATGGTACGACTGAGGGTACCATTTTCGACGAGGTCCTAGATCGCCTCCGCGAGATTGACAAAAAAGCCGACTCGAGTTCTGGTGAGAAATGTCGCTTGGTAACCCAAGCGGACGATTGTACTGACCTGTCGTATCTGAACCCTTATAACGTTTTCGCCCCACAGAGGAAGCACAACCTAAACCGACCGCTCGTTGGCTCTCCCTTGAGAAGTGTTAGCAGTTCTGAATCCTCGCAGGGGACAGACAAGAGTTCAGCTGCCGGTACGTATAGAGACGGTTTACCAGCTGTAAAGCAGCCTCCTAAGCCCCGACATTCTTATTTCGCACGGTCCTTCTCCATGGCGGCACGCCAATGCGGCAGCGTAGCGGAAGATGAAGAAACTTCCCGCAAACTCAAACCTGGCAAGAAGAGGAAAGATTCTACTTTATCTGTCCAGTCTAAAGATGAGTCAATCGTGCCCAGTGGCAGCTTCGATTCGAGCCCGACTTTAGATTTCAGGAGCCTCATGCCCGACCGTCGCAGTCTTCCGTTTCTCGAAACAAGTCAATACTCTCACAAAAGACGCAAAGTGGACGCAGCCTGGTCGCCGAAACTTCCAGATGCTGCAAATATCCCACAAGGATCAATAGATAGACCGTTGCATGCGCAGCCAATTGAGCGCGCAGTAGACATACCTGTGCTAGTCGTGCAACCGTCAACTCTTGATGAGCTAGAGGCAAGGACGTCACACATATTTGCACAATATGAGCAGGATGTCGCAGTCTACGGCGAAAATGACACACGAGCCGGATTTTATTTAGATCGGCTGGACGAGATGAGGATGAGCTTCTGGTTGAATGAGCTCCAGAACGCTTAGAATTCGTAGCTTGACATGCAGCCTCTAGAGCAGCCATGATGTACAGAAATACATCGTTTCTTTATTTTTATTTTATTTTATTTTATTTTTCCTTCTTTTTCTTGTAGACGGGCTGAAAATTTGGGTGGGTAAGAAGCAAATGATCTGAAAATGATGTACACTTTCCACGTAATGTCCGTACATGATATGAGAAGAAAACAACCTCTTGCTGTCTCGATTCCTGCAGGGTTCGCTCACAATCAACCTCTTGCAAGTGTAATTCGTACTGATCTCGAAAAAGCACACTAAGCGGCTTTGACGTGCTTCAGTAACGTGACAGCATGCACAGTATTCGGCCACGGCGTGCTTGCGGCTCCCACGATGGAGCACCCGTGATCGTTGCGTTGTCGAAAATAGAGTTGCAGATCAACTTGCATCAGAAAGCTTATGCAGGTCTGTAATTGGAAACTCTCCTACATCTTCACCATAGCCACCAGAGAAAGTGCAGCATTTCGAAGGATCACACAAATCTTGTATAATTGCAAGATCTTCCAGTCGCACCTGCACTTCAACTCCTCGGAAGACAACAACAAACTTGGGAGACCCAAATACCCAGCCACAAAACGCGACATTCATCTATTTCCAAATCAAGTTCCAAGACACTCATATAAAACACTTGTATAACTATATTCTGCTCACCACGCATTTTGGATCCCGATTACACCACGCAATTTTATCCATCATCGTTCATCACCAATCATGATGCAAGATCAAGCCGCAGCAGAAGCATTCGTCTCCGATGTAAAACAGTTCCTCTTCGGAGTCAAGTCCATCGACTTCTCTAAATCAGAAGTGTGGCTGCACCACGACGCGGAAAGACGACTCCTCATGGTGCAAACGGTCCAAGATGATACACTTCCCGTCCACATTCTAGAGTGGGAACAACGCAGCAACGAATACATCAGCGTCATCAGCCATCAGTGCAGCAAGTCGGTTCCCCCTCGAAATCCCCGGCCCGGAGCGCTGCGCTTCATCGTCCCGAATGAGAATGAGAAGGGTGTACGAAAGGATGTTCGGAAGGCGCTTGAAAGGCTGGGAGCTGGCAAGGCTCGGCCGGGGAGGATGAATGTTGCGAGCGTCAAGATTATCAAGGAGACGCCTCGACATATGGAATGGGCCATTGTACTGTGGTAGTGGAAGTGGCGTGGCCCTGAACCACTTGTGCCGAGGCTTTGTGAGTGAAGAGCATCGACTGTGTGAGACTAGTTGTCCAGGGGTTGACGAAGACTGCTTGGAATAAGATTACGACGTTGGTGGTCGCTTGTGTTGGCTTATGAATGTACCTGTACTTTGAAATATGAGCTTGGAAGGTAACGGGCTGGCTGGGATTTGTGCCACATCGCTAAGCAGCGCATTCTTGCTACAGAGAATGGGCACAAGAGGAAGGATATGGCTTGTTACATTAATGTACGCCTAGATGTTTCTTCATCGAGAGAAACTTGCTTCATGATTTCATTAGTTGTTTTAATTTATGTACTATTATCAAAACTTCTTTAGCGAATCCGTCCACCATGACCACTAAATCGTTCCTCTCAAATCCCCCTCGCTCGCACAAAATCCACCAAGTCAAAGAAGCTTTTCTTAAAATATCTCTCCTGGGTAGTGCGATTGACCACCTGCAGCCCGAACTGCGAAGCATAGTCTCCAAACTCCCAATTATCCGAGAATGCCCACGCATACGCACCAATGACCTCCACGCCATCCGCCCATATCGACTTAAGAACCTCTGACATGAAGCTCAGATAGTAGATGCTACGTGGTGAGTCAAACAGCTGATCCGACAGTGCCTTTTCAGACTCTCCAAAGACGGGGGAATCCGAATTCGGTGATTGCGACGGGCGTTTTCCACGTGTTGTAGAGGTAGTTGAGGTAGCTTCTGAGATAGGTAGGTGTAATGTAAACATATGATTGAGAGCGATATCCGATGTTCCATCCATAAACATTCACCGTCGTCTGGTTCACACAATAAGGTCTGAAAGTCGACGAGGAGTTGCTCGCGCACTCGAGGATACTGTCCGAGCTATCCGGCACCGGGGGAGCAATCACGGTAGCAGTGTACGGATCAATGCCGAGAAAGTCTGCCGTCCCACCGATGTATTTGAGATCCTCGTCGCTGAGCGGCACGTAATCGGGGAACGTCTTCTTGAAGGATTCGGGATAGCCTTTGCCCAGGTGGGGTTGCAGAAAGGACCGAGCTGAATCGAGTTGAAGTGATCCGCCGCATACACATCCGCCGTGCTATTAGGATTACGAGGCACGCCAAAGGTATTATTGAACTTCAGAGCGATGCGTCCGCTTCCTTTCAGCTCTTCCTTGTACCAATGGTAGACTCGCGCATGGGCCTTGACGACATTGCTGACGGCTTTCGCATTATACGAGTAGAGCAGAGGCTCGTTGAAAGTGTACCACACGGGGACTCGGTCCGCGTAGTGAGCCATGGCTACTTTTGCATAGTGAACAAAGGCGTCTGGGAAGGTCTCGTTTTGGTACGCGCCGTTGACGTAGCCGATCTCGGGCTTGTCTGCTGCGGTGGTGAGATTGCTCCCGTAGAATTGAAGGGGCGTGTCGAAGTGAAGCAGCGTCACGGAGGGAATCATGCCCTTTTCCAGAATGAAGTTGATCACGTCGTTGTAGTGGTCGATGCCTTCCTGGTTGATAGGCGTCCCGGGCAGGGCGAAGGGTAGAATGCGAGTCCACGCGATGCTAAACGAAAAATGCTTGGCGCCCATGGCTGCCACGCGCTCGATATCTTGCTTGTAGAGATAGTAGTGCTCATTGGTGACATATGACTTGGGTCGTGAGTCCCGTACAAGGATATCCATGAGCGAAGGTGATTTGCCCTCTTCAGCAGTAGCCCCTTCAATTTGAGACGCAGAGCTGGAAACACCAAATGAGAAGTTGGCAGGGAAGTTGTAGCAGTCCGTGGGACCAAAGTAGTCTCGAGGTGGAAGCACCAATTCACTGGTTGGAACAGCAGTCGGCGAGACAGTTGTGCTGTAAAGGGCCTTTTCTGTGAAGTTGGGCGGGTTCGCATGCTGCCAAAGCCCAGTCCAGGCAGCTTGACCGTATGGATCATTGGTGTCGTTGACTTTGATGGTAGCGTTGGGATTCCATTTGCCCCATGTTGTATACGAAAGAGACGGCATCAAGGTGGCAGCAGCAGCGAGCGGAGGCGCATATGTAGTTGTAGCCGTGGGAGCAGGCACCGAGGTGGCATATCTGACGGTATCCGTGAGCGTATAGCTGAACGCTTTATACGTGTAGTGAGGCTCCTTGGCTTTGGAACATTTGCATTGAGGTCGTGGTGTTGGACCCGATGTAGGTAGGAAAACCTGCTGGGCTGCGACCACCGACGCCGCGATAGCTTGGGTCAAGAGAGTAGAACTCTTCATCTTGTGAGTATATGTTTGCCGTCCATGGGATCAAGCCAATTCATCCTTGTACCGAACATGCCGTTCATTAAATACTTGTCGACGATGGCACACAACCGACGCACCGAGGAAGTTCTGCAGTGCATCCGTCGTTATTTAACCTTCGGACCGATTCGAGTCCTGTACAGGAAAGCCTATGACGATGGGCGCCGTCGGTACCCAAGGACAATTTGCCGGCAGTTGCTGTGAAGGCTGAGGCTGGTCGGGGTAATAGCTAGCAAGTGGTCACTTACACCGGAGAAATAGGTTGTCCACCATTTGCGGAGGTTGCTTGATTTTACAGGGCACATTTACCCGTGCGGGGAAGCTTTCAGATGAACTAGGTGGTTTGAGTCTAGTGTAAGTCAATGAATTGAATGTGTGGGGTTGTCGACCTGTGGCTTGCAATGATGTTGTGCGACGGATTGACAGGGAGCTTCTAAATGCTTGGTCTATTAGAGGTTGGTGAAATGGCTGCATTGCGGTCTGACGACTTTGTCATGAAATAACGGCAGCAGGTCGTGAACGGAAATTGTTCATCTCGGTGTAAACAAAGATGCAAGCAAGCTACTTGCAAAAAAATCCTTGTCCTTCTCCCAGCCTTTCACAATGAAATCCCTGCCAATTGCCAGCTCGGCTTTTATAGCCTCCGGTGAATAACGATGTCGCGTTCCGAGGTCGTCTGTTGTACCAGTTTATAATATGAACGCCAACATAGATGGCGACCTCAAAGGCCATGGCATCGCTCATCTGGCCATAGCCGTCAATGACTCCCTCTATGACGGGCATGGTGGCATCGACGTTTCTGTAAACTTTTCGCTCCAAGAGATCTCCAATCAATTGGCCGATGTCGTAGGCTCTGTGGCCAAACTGCGCGAATTCCCAATCAATGATGAAGATCTTGTTAGGGCTATCGCTTGAATCTTGCCAACCGGAAGCAGAAAGTAGGATACTAAGCATTTGAAGTTAGTATCAGACGTAGAATCAGTTCGTGAGTGTGATACAGCATATCATGACTCACTTTCCAGGCCAGAAGTCACCATGGATAAGACCCCAGTCCTCATCGTCCCCAGTCGGGGGCTTGCCAAACTCTTTGACCTTCGCATCCCGAATAGTTCTCAACCTGTTTTCATATCCCTCAAGAAGACCCGGCTAGTTTTGAAGAACGCCAAAGACACCGTCGTAGGTGAATTTACATTTCAGTTCTCGAACTGGGTCGTCCTTCAAAATTTGGGCTCGAAGAGCCGATTGCTCTGGTGCGGATGACCACGTGTGGAACGCCCGAAGCCACGATCCTATGTGATGGCCAATGGACACGAGACTGCTTTGCGGGAACAAATTTGCGACATCGGGTGAGAACAACATGCTCTTGAAGCCAGCTGTGTCGGAAAGATCTTCCAAGACTTGCACGTAAGGTTCTCGGTCAAAGAGAAGGAGGCGAGGAGACCTGACCATCACAGATTGCTGGTTATCAGGAGAAAACTTGCTGACGGAGTGGAACAGCAGTTTTTCAAAGTTCTATCGACGCACCGAAATATTAGTGTTCGCTTTTCCTGGTTCTGGGCAAATTGAACATGAGTCGGGGCAATGATTTCGTACGAAGCGCCGATGTACAGCTGTTTGATTGCCTCCCGGTGCTTCTGGGTTCGTGACATGCTTGACTATGACTGTCGCTGCTCGGGTCTCATCGTCGATCGCGTTGGCACGAGTTAGGGATCCTCGAAAAACAAAGTTGCCGGGCCTCGTAGCCAGCGGAACGAGTGAAGAGCAGGCATAGTCAGTCTTTGATAAATAATTCAAGATCAAAGTCTTGATAGCGGTCTCGTCTCCGCCGGGCTGCCGGAGCTGTGTCATCTTGCCACTACGTACTGCGAGGAGTGAGGCGATGATTGACAAAGCATGACATTCGAGTCGCTACAGGCGATTCTCTTTAAAGGTTCTAAACAGTTTGGGGCGCACGCGAAAAAGCTGCATGTAAACATTCAGTGAGGCTGTGTACAGGATGACGAGACGGGATGATTCTATTTTGGGCGGATCATTGCCATGGGTGACGACGACCAATTGTTGTGACAGCCGAATGCAACATCGGCCACTTCCCAAAGAAGGAACTTGCAGTTCGAACGGGAAGTCAACTGCAAGTTCAGTGCATATACGGGTTTGAGAACAAGCAACTCGTATCAAGCAGACGTGACGAATATACTGGAGTGTATCGCGATAGACTTTGCGCATTTCATTCACCAAAAAACGAGTGAGTTTCTACAAGCATTCATCTATTGGAGCAATGCTATAACAATAGCCCGAAAGGAGAAAGGTGTATACAAGCATGACACAGAAGAGACTGATACCAAAACCTGCCCCAACTCGTATTTCTCCTGACAGGGCTTGATTTCTCCGACCGCATCCTTTCTCGGCTCAATTGAACGTGGGGAACTGGAAAAGTTGGAGATGTGGTGCCCATCCCCACTGGAGCGATCAGGGTGTGGCAGCTAATAATCTGGGGAAAGGGGGGTTGTTGTGGAGCACGATGAAGTGATTAATTTCCCGATGTCTGACGAAAATACGGCGTTTCTGCTGGGCACATTTGCATCAAGACCAGACCTCATGCCTCATGCCTCATGCCTCATGCCTCGACCAGATGTTATGCTCACGTTCTAGAACAAGACTTGCCACACCCCAAAGCGCTCTGGTCAGTGCAATAAAAAGCGATGTTGTAGCCAAATTATTCCATTGTCGTCTATTTACTGATATTTCACTCTTCAAGAGTAAATTCATCAATTCCCAGCCCCAATCACCAGCTCAGCGCCTCCCGCCCATTACCGTCCGTGAACCTCTTCTTGGCGATTGTGTACAGATCTTGATTGCCCTCAAGCGGCACGAGGCGAGATACAGATATGCCTTGCGCGACCCAGCGCCCCTTCTTTTCGGCGACTTTTACTTTCCATGTGCCTCTCATGATGGCCCTGGAATGGCATGTGCAGCTCGTCGATTCCCCATCGTGGTTTTGATCCAAGTAGTGGTATGCCGCGATCATAGCGCGAACGTCTGCCGTCCGATTGCCGTTCTTGGCGTCTTTTGGTCCATCGCGCGTCGGCTCGGCGGCTTGTTCCTTGTTGTCGAATTCAATCTGCAACATAGACAAGACATGCTGGGTGCCCTGAAATCCTGCCAGCGCAGCATGGGACATTTGGGCCAAGTCCTGCAGAGATCTGCTGAGGGTGATAGGACTTGATGTGGCCCGACAGATCTAGTTCGATTGGGTTTTCTTCATCCCAACAAGACGAGAAAAGACTCCAGTCGAGAAAGTCTTGGAAATAGGCAATGTTGTAGAGAAGTTGCTGAATTTTTTCTGTCGCGCTGCCATCGGCATGGACTTTGGTGACTGGGGCGTTGTTCGCAGGCATTGTAATTCTTGCAGTAATTATAAGATGCGTGGTTCTAAAGCCTGAGTTTTATTAAGCGAACGGTGATTTTCAATGAGTTTCATATCGAACACGTCACGAAGCAGTGAGAATGGCTTTGAGTTATATATGTAACAAGCCCGCTCGGCGATTTCATTCACAGTAAGCGCTATCAACAGAAAAGGCCGAGATGTCAGCTTTCAAATCAGCGTGCATTCGGCCATTGTCACGACTCTACCTGACAAATGCAAAAAACAACTGAGAAACTCATCGAGTTGACCGTGATTTGAGGCACTGTGCTCACAGAGTGAATTTGACGATCAAGGTGTTGAAGATGAAAGAGTTGAATGACTGTGCTACTACCAACAGGCGTCACACTCTGCCCGTGCAGCGCCAAGACTGTTGGGCCGTTCAGTGGGCCGACGGGTAACATACGAGCTTTCCGAAGTGTCTCAAGCTTTCAAACTCTTCCAGATCTCATTTTGATCCTGCCAATATTAGTCTTTTTCTGACCCTGGCACGCGATGATCATAATCATGGCAAATGGTTCGGGCTGAGCATTGTTTCACGCAGCCAGCGGATGAGAAACAGAATGCCCCGGGTGGGGTTCATGCAGGTCAGCCTTGAGCTGAACGGCAATATGAATATGAATAGCAACGCGCGCGCGCATCAAAGGTCAGTACTAGCTGCCTCAGCTCCCAAACGGTCTCATTGACAACATGTCCGCAGAACCTGACTCAGACTCCTTCAATTTTGGGTATGAAAACATCGAGAATCTCCCAGACGGCGACCACATTCGTCTTCTCACTTTAGTCGCCAACAACGATGCAACGGAACCAATCCACGTCAGCCTATCTATCACCACCTTGGCCAGCCATGGTCCATATGAGGCGCTATCATACTGCTGGGGCAGCGTGAATGATAAGAGTCTCATCTTCTGCGACGGAAAGCCCTTGCCGATTACTGAAAACCTGGCATCGGCTCTTCGTCACCTGCGGTACGCTGACAAGGATAGGGTGCTGTGGATCGATGCCATTTACATCAACCAGAAGGACATCTCCGAGCGCGCACACCAGGTCAACTTCATGCGGCAAATCTACAAGAATGCCAGCAGAGTGGTCGTGTGGCTGGGCAACGCTGGTGCGGATAGCTATCTTGTCTTTCCACTCTGTGAGCGTATGGTAGAGAGCCAGCTGGATCTGCTAGCCGACGACACCGTCGACTTTAGTCAAGGCGACTCTTTGGGGCCCGAATAAGAAGAAAGTGTTGGGACAAAAGTTACGTGAGGCGAAGCTGCGCAGGGCGGCGGCCGAGGCCCAGGAGAAAAACGAGCGCTTGGATGATGATGACGCAGGCATTGGCGACGAGAGTGACATTGCTAGTGGCAAAGAGCCACGGGTCACCGAATCCAAAGAATTGTCTGACGTAGAACGCTCAAGCACGAGATCTGACGAATCCGAGGCAGCAGACGCCACGAGCCAAGAAGCCGCAGCTTTCCTGCGCCTGCTCGAGAGGCCATGGTTCACACGTTGTTGGGTCCTCCAAGAGGTCTGTCTTGGACAAGAGGTCCTCGTCATGTGCGGTTCAAAGCACCATCGATTGGGACCATTTCTACGTGGGCTTCACGCTGGCCGTCTTGTTAGGTCAACGCGCCCTCGCAGGTCGACCGGAGCAGATCCTGCGTGGCGGGCTCATTCTGATGATGTTATTGCGAACTCATGCACAGCACCCGGATGACTATGCGCATATGCAACAAAATGATCTTCTTTGGCTGCTCTGGCAGGCCCGAAACCTACATGCTACGGATCCCAGGGACAAGATCTATGCGGTCCTCGGTCTGGTCGATCCTGATGAGGCGAAAACACTGGGTCTAGCGGCTGACTATTCCATCTCGATGGAAGAGTGCTACAAGAGGAGCGCGCTGGCCATCATGTCATCCACAAAGAGCCTCGACGTACTCCTGACCGAGCGCAAGCCAGACTCAACCCTGAACTCTCCTTCATGGGTTCCAGACTGGAATCACCTAGAGCCACCAAGCAACGTGGGCATCATACGTGACGATGACCGAAACACGTTCAAAGAACCGCAGTACAAACCATTTCGTGCCTCTACGGAGACGCAATGGGATCCAACAGGGAGAGTGCGCGGGAATAGCATCGAGTTGTCTGGCTATGTATGGGATAGAATTATCGAACTGGAGGATATTCTCAAGGTGCCGCAACTTGACCATCTGGCCATTGACGACATGACCTCCTCAATGAGTGCCTTTAAAGGATTCTGGAAACCCCTTCTCACCGGGCTAGGCTCCTACTTTGACACACTCGTCAAGTGGGAGAAGCTCGCGTTCTCCCGGAAGCATCCTAGACACCCAACAGGCGAGGACCCGAAGACCGTATTCGCCATCACCATGTGCGCAGGGAATGTCGAGGGACCCGAATCCGCGCTAGATGGGTATAAAAAGTGGCGGAAAACGCTGAGAGGGCCCAAGATGATGAGTTCCTTCAAAGAACTGGGCGCTGGTGGCGGCGTCTACAAATCGCTGGTAGCCGCCGCGGGGATGATCACCGGCGTGGGCAATTTCAAAGACAGAACGTACGCGACAGCGACGGAGAGGACATTGTATCGGCGCCTGGCAAGGACTGAAAAGGGCTACATTGCCATTGTGCCCAGCCACAGCGCTGTTGGTGACCAAATTGCGCTCTTTCAGGGTGGGAAAATGCCGTTCCTCACCCGTCTGCTACCTGGTACGAACCAGCGCGAATTCATCGGGCCCACATATGTTCACGGCATCATGTATGGGGAAGCCTGGGACAGGTCATTGGTGAAGGACGTGGAAATCGTTTGATAAGTCTATGGAGTAAGCTTAAACGTGAGCGCCGAGTGAAACTAAAGCATGCGCTACCCACGGTTGCGAGCCGAGCTGGCCCTACCTCTGTCTCGTTAGTTTCCGTAACCAACTCCACAGGACTGGCATCTTGAGTTCATGCTGGCCCGTTTTTCTCGAGCAATCATCCATGCACGTTTTGAGACTGTGTCTGACTTTCATGAGTGTGCTTGACTGTAGGCTATTCGTTCATTGCTGATGTAGTCGTTTCCAATCTCATATGTCTACATGCCGCTCTATGGGTTCCGAATGTAGCTCTACTTAATTTTCACGGTACTCCACATCATTCAGAAGGAGTTGTTGGATAAGAAACGAACGGACGTATATTGAACATGCTTGTCTATTGTATCATCTATATAGTATCACGGAATTATTTGAGAATCCTCGCAAAGACGTCCTCGATAATCTTCTTGTCTTTTGGCTTCACACCCAAAAGCTCAAGGTGGTTCTTTTGGAAGCTCGGATTGTGAGACTTGTCGAAGATGGTTACGTTTTTCAAGGGCGCAAACATGTTGTTTCAACAATTGAATTGCAATAAATTGGCGGATCAAGTGAGATGTTGATATTCTCTAAGAATGAGACTGAAAGTGGTATATTGTTGGTTGTATTGAATCGTGTGATTGTAACTGAGGCTCTTCATTCCTTCACTGGCATTTTGCGCCTATTAAATATACTTTCCTCTCCAGCCAGATTGTCCTGGAGGATTCCAGATTGCAAATACACCATATTGCACCATGATGGG
This sequence comes from Periglandula ipomoeae IasaF13, assembly GCA_000222875.2. NCBI lineage: Eukaryota > Fungi > Ascomycota > Sordariomycetes > Hypocreales > Clavicipitaceae > Periglandula > Periglandula ipomoeae. The sequence continues at coordinate 34,885 of AFRD01000282.1, forward strand.
CAATATCTCGAGTCTAAGCTTCTTGCTTATGCGAAACCATCCGGCCCGCACGCTTGGTTCATCGCGTAGCGCCAGAGGAGTGTTCGTCCAAGATTGAATTGATAACGCGTCGCCGAGTGGGATGCGGGCTTTCAAACCGTGGGACTAGATGCGTAAGCCCCTCACCCCCCTGCGGTGTGTCTAGTGTTAGAAATAGCCTTCGACTGCCGCTTGATCATGAGTCGCGGCCGCACCCCGGCGTGCACACACGCGTATAGCACATTGGTTACGCTGAGCAACTCGCCGACACCTCGCAACTAGACGGTGTTATTAAATCCCTTCTATACTAGTATCTATCTGTATAGAAATCATAATATTACTAGTAGCTACCTAGATTAGAATCTAATTACATAGAACCCCCTTCTATACTAGTAGGTATTTAAATAGAAATATAGTTAACTAGTGTGTATAGTTTCTTATAGAACGAGATTTGATATATTGTTTTTTATTACTTAGATATTACGTAATGCACCGCTCAATGCACTGCCTAGTGCGTGGATAGGGAGTTGCGTTAAGGCAGTGGCGGTTAGTTGCAGAGCGCAACTAACGTCCCACCATACACCCCAGGGTGTCCCATGTGCACCTAGTCCCCTCCAAGATCGGATTTCTAATTTTTTCTGGGTCCCAGTGGGCAAAAGTTAATGCACCCATCCCACGCTGCCGGCCGACCTGCATTTACATAGGCTATGAGCTCTTCGTTTTTTAATAATGTTTGTAAAGGCACGGGTATGTTCTCGATATTTACGATATTCCTTTTTACATAGGTGGCTTTATTTTCTTTTCTCTATGAGAGATCATTCTAGTTCAGTCTCTTCTGGGAAGTCTTTGGACAAGTTTTGAGGCTTGCATTTCCAAAAGAAAACCCTTGTTCATGACACAATATTCCCCGAGGCATTACAAACAAACACCAAGAAACGGCGTATGGTAATACCGTTCAACCGTACCGATTGGGATCTTGCAGCAACATCCCCTCTTTACTCGGCGAATCACTGGGGTTGCCGGACAACTCAGATCTTACTTCATATCCACTATTCATACTGCAATATTTCCTTCTCAACTACCGTCGTGGCTGCCGATTTGAATCCTCCTGCAGCTTATATCGGACAGAGTGGGAGAGACATTGCCGTGGAACGAAGAAAGCCCGTTGTTCCCTTGATGGGCCAATAGATCGTCAATATTCCCCAATTTTCCACTACGCCCGTTGGGGGCCACTCCTCCGGGCTTCCGGACGATAGTTGTTGGCTCATGGCAGAGGCAACTCCCAGCCGTCACACTTGCCATTGTGGGAAGTCGTTCATCAGAAAGGAGCATCTGCGTCGGCACCAGGCTAGTCACACCGGGAGATCATTTCGTTGTGAAGTCTGCGGCCGCTCTTTCACCCGCAGGTAAGTGGATTATGAGCCCTTGATTCACCCCAGATCCGCATGAACACACATTTATATATGTTTGTGTGCGTAACATAATTGTGTTACAAGCCTTTGTATACAAAATCCGTTAGAAGTGGGCATTAATGGGACTTTTACACAGTGATTTGCTGCGTCGTCATGCCACGCTGCACGACAACTCAACCTCATCCCATGAACCTCGTCGGGACAGAGCGTGTGACACATGTCATGCCAACAAGACGAGGTGTAGTGGAGGCTCACAATGCGCCCTGTATGCGAAGAGAGGCGTTGCCTGCACGTACAACCGGGGAAACGCTGAGTCAACAGACGAATCGGTAGACGTGTTGGCTGTGAACCTACAGTATCAGTCTTCTACTACGGGGAGCGACAGTGATTCAGGTTCAGCTACACCAACTGTCAACTCCCCTCACACCCTGATAGGAGAACCTCTGCTACAAATCGATGAGAGCGAGGAGGCGGATCCGCATCTCAACTTTAGCAGAGCAACCGCCCTTGGTATACTGTATCGAGTTCTTACCAGGAAACAAGTGGCTTCCCCCTCTGAACCGCAAGCAATTCCTCGAACATGGCTTTCCAAGTGCATCACTTCCTACCTCCAGACCTTTCATAATCGATGGCCAATTTTGCATGCGCCGTCGCTCAATGAAACTACGGATTCCGTTCAGGTCATAGCGACCATTGTCTGCGTCGACTCATGGCTGCACGGAGAAGCAAAGCTGAAGGATCAGATATTGCGGATCCACGACTGCCTAGTTAAGCAGTTTTATAAAGAAATGGTGAGTATGCTCCGTTTTCACTGACAAGTTCTCAAGTCGTTGCCGTTGTTGCCAGTACACAAGGTGCTTAGACAGATGTTCTATTTAAGAAACCCCAAAGCCCACGCATCTTGTACAGCCTTCCATCCCTGTTCTATTTCCGTGCCAGTTTGAAATACTCTATTTGGTGTATTATCATTTCCATGCTAACTGCCTTGTATAGAATGACTGCAAGGTCGATCCCGCGCAAGAATGGCCGGCAGACCTCTACCAGCTATCGTTGCTTAACATCGTCTTTGCTTTCGAAACAGGGGTACGTAACATATTAGTCAATGCTATATGTCCTTCAAACCTATACAAGTGCTTCAGTTCTAGCAAACTAACACTTGCGCCAAAAAGCGAGATTCAACCATTAGACAAGCTCGCCTCCTGTTCAGTTTGCTCGTCGCAGCGCTCCGCATGAACGGCTGCTTCCAAGCCGAGGCAATAGAGAACCAACGCCTCACCTACTGTCCTGGTGATTTCCGCCCCTGGATCTTCGCGACAACGGAGCGCTGGAGTCGTCTCGCAGCGGCTGCGTTCAAAGTCGACGCCTACATGTCGCTCCTGTACGGCCAGCCCCCTCTCCTACGCCGGGGCGAGCTTGACCTAGGCATAACCTCCACGTTCGCCACATGTGGAACTCGTACGGCATCATGATCTTCTTCGACCGCAGCCGCAGCGAGCCCTGGACCCGCGGCACATACCACATGTCGCGGTTCGACGTACGCCGCCCAGATGGAGTGCCCTCTGGCATCCTCCCCGAGGACATCCAACTCTGCCTCCTCGGTATGTGGAACGACATCTGGTCCCTCCGCAAAGAAACCGCCGTCAATCCCGACATGGCGGCCCTCAAAAAGACGGAGCTCCTGCACAAGCTGTACCTCATAAGTGATCAACTCGACACCATCGTCGCCGAGTCGAGAAAGCCCCTCGTGGTAGGGGGCTACACGGCCACCATCCTCAAAAGCTACCTTGGAAACGAACCCTCCCGCAGCTCAAACTGGAGACAAGACGTGACTAGCAGACTAGACTCGTGCATCGCCAACATCCGCCCCTTGCTCCTCCTTCTCACCATCCATCTTCACGCCGACATCCGCACTATGCGCCAAATCTACCTCTCGCCCGCGCCACCCCTCCAGATAGAACCCACAGCCGCCTCGCGCATCTGGCAGCAAAACATGCTGGCCGTCCAGGAATGGGCCCTCTCCCCGGACGGTAGGACCGCCGTCGCATCCCTTCAGACGTGGTTCGCATACGAGTCCTCGCTCTTGATGAACCCTTCTCAAGTGGCACTCGCATTTCGATCCCATTGTGTACCTTGCTTTATCGGCCGCCGCAACGGTCCTCTGGGCATGGACCATGAACGACGAAGTATGCATTTGCGACCCGTCGATACCCAAGACAGAGATTTCAAGCATAAGCATTCACCTACAGCCCGAGATCCAAAACTGGATCCGTGGTGGTACGGGAGGCGGCATTTCGTTTCTTGGGCAGCCCGTCTGCAGATGCCATGTCGCGTCGAGGGTGGCGGAATGGACCGAGGCGCTGGCGAGGGCGGGCAAGACGTGGGAAGCAGCGGCTTCGGATGCGACTTTGTTCAGAGGCACGTGGTTGAGTGCTTGATGTAATGATGAAAGCGTTGATAGATACCTATGTAGATACGATATTAAAAGCGATTTGATTTGAAATGAATACCATGTTTCAACTTTTTCACGTTCTTGGTTTAGCGTGGACGAGTAGTCGATGTGAGTCATTAAATCAAAGTATATGATCGTATGCGTGTATACTTGCTGGATATGTGAAACCTGAAAATGCTCTCCAAAAATGCGCCGGTCATGTTGCCATGTGGATTCACCCTCTTCCAAAATTGTGTCAGCCTCCCTCTGATTTAAAGCTGTATCCCCAAACTCCTGCGTATCATCGCGTAAAGGGACACCGTTATTATATAGACATTGCGCTCCATTTCGAAAGCAATGTGCCCATATCCTCCGCCTTCCCCTTCGGTACGGTAGGTGACGTCAACAGCTTTCGGACATTGTTCTGTTCAGGCAGTGCAAACGAGATGGGTATATCTCTAAAGGATTCTTTTTTGCTGCCCAGATTCTCGTAGTAGGGACGCGCCGTTGGCGGTAGAGCAACCTTCAAGGACCAGGACATCGCTTTGATGCCCTGCAATATGAACCTTGACATGGGGAAATCGCCTCCAGTCTGGAGGATCAGTCGTGAAGCTTTAGTAAACATGTCATGAACCGCTGGATCGGCCATGTGAAACACGAGGATTAGGATGGAATTGTATGCGCCGCAAATGTTGATGCATGCATAATCCCGGAGGGTGAAGACGTCGACAAATCGCTCCATGTTGTCGATGTCGACCTTGCAGTAGTTGAGGCAAAGCGCCTTGGCTGTCCAGCCCGGCTCGATCTCCGTGAGAGGATTGAGGGGCCGCAATATGCTGATGAGCAGTTCGTTTGTATATGACCTGCCAATGCACTCATTTAGTGGCCTTCTTCATTCAAAAGGACGGGTATCAAGTCTTCTCATCCTCACCGAAGATAGCAGGTCTGCGGAGTAAAGTTGATGTCATCGCGCATGTTGGCTGGTAACTTGTCTATCCACTGCCGCACTTCTCTCAGCTTTTCACGCCGCACACGCAGATCTTCCTCGTTTCCATAGAAACTTTCCGACTTCAAATTCCACTCCATTGATGAGTACAGCATAAGAGTCACATCACATGCCAAGTACAGAGCGCCGCCAACAAATGGCGGAGTCTTGCTTTCCTTGGTGTGCAGGTTGCCGAACATGTCGACGTTGGGTGTGGCGTGGTGTGTTGGTTTAGGAGGCTGTTCAAAGCATCGCGGAATTTTAGGGGGTGGTATCATGGAAATTTGTAGGTATACATATCCGACAATGCTGAGGTGATAAATTAGTTCGGCCCTGGGCATGAGCAACATCCACACGTACCTCTCGAAGCAAAACAGGCCCCAGGCCAGTCGAGACAAAATCCTTCTATCCAACTCCCTGGTATGGTCGAACTCTATTTCACGATACTTGGCTTCAACATTTAGTCGATTGAACATCTCATAGGCGGCAAATCGGTAAAGCTAGTCGTTTGTGTGAGCGGATATTGAGACGATATCAGTAAGGGGGCTGCGGGGCGGTGATCCCATTGTCGGCGAGTACGTCTTCCGACCAAGATTAAACCGCAATCGCGGCATGACGCCTCATGCCTGAAATATCAGTACTTACCATGCCTGCTCTATCTGTGCCTATGTATGCGGATATGGAGAAGAGTAAAGTAAGACCCTGAACAGTGCACACAGAAGCCCGGCCATTTTCGAGATCCAGCAGCTTCTTGGCCTCGCTCAGAAACTCGGCTGCCAAATCTCTCTTGCTCAGAGCACTAAAGGCCTTTGTACGCCGCGATGTATACTATGGCAATTAGGGACAATGGTCAGTTGTCGCGAAAGGAATCAAGCACACGGTGGGAGGACAACGAAACACAACTTACACATCTAGACGCGCAAATCGCATTGACAGGGAAAGGGGAACAATACTTGGCGTTTCTTGGGTTACCGGACCGCATTTCGGCCAAGAACACCTCGCGATCAATGAAGGGGAGGAAGAAAGCGTCATCCCAGGTGAAGGACGAAATCAGCTCGGATACCAGCCCATCACTGGCCACGGCGGTCCATGGCTTCGCATCCACTCGAATTGCACTCTCCTTCAATGCCAGCAGCTCCAATCTCTCCAGTTTCGGATCTAATAGTTCTGATGCCGGCGTCGAAGCTGGGTCCGACACCAACAACGTAGCCTCCTTGACTGCCCTCAGCGCCCTGATTGGGTCGTCCGCAGCCCGCAACCTGGCGAGGACATCCTGTCCCTCCGCGGGCGACAACTTCCTCAACGTGAAGAACAAGTCCCGCAGCTGCTCATTCTCGTGCATGAGAGCTGCATTGCGGCTCTTGAGAGTCGTGGTGACGGACGTGTCATCGTCCTTTGTTTCGTTGTTGCAAGTGACGCCCCTCCTGGCGCAGGCACCACAGGTTGGCCGCTTGTCGTCGCACTTTTCCTTGCGCTTGCGTCAGTTGGCACAAGCGGAAGCAACCTGTCGGCGTTTCTGCCGAACATATGTGGTCTTGGAGCTGTCAATTTTGGACCCTGCCCCTGCGGCCGATGTAGGGGCCGGCATTAAAAGTGGCAGTCGTCTGTCCATGGTTGGTGATGTGATGCTGTACGACCCATTCTTGTCGGCAATGGGCGGAATATGCTCCGTGCAGGGGGAAGGAGGGCACGTCTGTATGTACATGCGTGCGTCGGTTGGTAAAGATGGGGAAAGGGCGACGAGGATGAGATTCAACCGAGTATTTGTCTATCTGGAGTGTCTGGCGCTCTGGTTCGATGGGGGAGGATCCCACGGCGCCATCGCAGCCTGGTCCCGAGAGGCCCGCCTGCATTTCCTACATGAGATTTAGTGTCTCTGTGGATGGTCCTCACCCGCCCGCCCGCGATCGTGGCGTGGATGTCGCTGTATTTCTACTGGTCCCAGCCCATTGGGGTTTCGGGGAATTCAGTGGCAGGTACCGTGTGGTGCGTGCGTGTATTTATTACACACAGACGTACAGCAGGCTTTCCGGCCCTGCATCGAGTTGCTGCCAGCGACAGCGCCAGCGCCAGCGGCTGCTCGATCGCTCTTGCCTCCCCCGCCTGTCTAGGCGCGGCCCAATCAAGGATCCTCTGAAGACCTGCCCAGCCTTAATTAGTTTGCCTTCCCCCCACTCTGATTCCATTGCACAAAGACAAATACGAATGGAAACTATCGAGATCCGTCCTCATGGTCATCGTGTCATCTTGCGCCTCTTGCTCATCGCTAGTTCCAGAATTTCAAATACTCCTAACCTTAACCCGCAGCACACACAAGTCTGCCGATCTTCATCATGACCTTTTGGCTGGTTTTGCTTTTTCCCACATGCAACGTCCGCTTACTAAAGACAGACTCGCCTGCCCTTAGCGCCCGTTGCATACCGTGCTGGTCTAAACACTCTCACCAATCGCAACAAGTTTCCTTTTTGTTTTGCCAGCCAGCAGATAAATCTCTCTCATGAATACACTAAAGCCAGTGGAAGGTATCTCTCCTGTTCTCACATTACCGTGTGCTGCCATCTGCAACCTCAGTCACGGGCTAGGTGCAACAGTGGCTTAAGACATCGACGGTCCAGATGCTCTCGGCTCCCCATAGTTCAGGTCACCAGCGCCCACTTCATCCGTGTCTGGGCCACGCGGACTACCCGTCCATGTCTGGTACAGCAGCCCAAGGGCCGGAGCTCATCCGGGACATGCTAATTTGCACCGTTGGGTTATTTCCAGAACAAATCACGCGGAAACAAGCTAACCGAGACCATTAGCGCAAATTTCACGACCTAACGCAACGGGTCAGGCACAAGTTGGTTACCATGAACAGGACCACAATTCTGATGGCATTTTTTGTACGGCTAACCGAATCTGGACTCCAATACTGTTGCCGCATTTATGTCCTGCGAATGTCTTGTGATCATGTGTAAAAAAGTTTTCAGAAACTAGACCTAGGGATATCTCTATCTAGAATCCAAGACTCGCTTATCAACTTGCTCTGTCCAACTGAAACCCACCCTCACTGCCTGCCATTCCATAGTAGGAAAACAACGGGATACAAAAAAGGAAAGAAATAACAAGGTGCGCAGACAAGATCGAAGAAAGCATCACGCGAAAGGAAGGAGAAGCGCAGCCGCAATCGCAAGAGAAAAGCCCTGCCTAGGTCTAGCAGTCTAGGGTATACACCACGGTCTTCTTCTGGATGAGCAATTCAACGCTTCCTGAATCTCATCCAGAGTAAACCACTCGTCAACGCCGCCATCACTTCATCTTGACATAGTTACTGGGGAAAATTCCGTGCCTTGATCCGATCATACCAGTCCTTGAGATATGCAGTTAGCGCAGGTCCTTTGTACAGAACGAGAGGCAGGCCATGATACTTACCACCAGTCATTATCACTGTCCGTCTTCTTCAACACAGTGATGACATCGCCCTTTTTGAACCCTAAATCCCCGGGCTGGTCCGCGTCAAAGTTGAACAAAGCGATTGCCTCATTTTGCTTAAGACCTGCCTCCTTGTCGCCGAATTTGGGTTTCGGAGCGGTTGGTCGTCCCGGCCCAACTTTTCTTTCGCCTGATCTGAAGTCGTCTTCGTGGTCCCGCCTGGCAGAGAATGTGTTGGATCTTGACGGCGCACTGAGCTCTTGTCGGTCGTACACGTCGTCACGCCAAGTGCTCGCTCTGCTCGGCCGACCGAATTCGTTTGCGCCGTAGCCACTTCCAGTGCGGTCTCGCTGCACTCCCTCGCCGAGGGCGTCACCTCGACGACCGTCCCAAACAACATCATCGTGGCGATCGTCATACACGGGCATGTCGTTGTACATGGTGTCGTCGCTCGTTGACCCAGCTCGCATGCCGCTGAATATCCTAGAATTCAGGACAGCCATGAGCGAGTCGGCTGCTGGTGGTGGGCTGACAGCGCCAGTGAGCAACTGCTGAGCAGTGTATCGTGTTCCATAAAGCTTTTCGTTGGCGTCGCGACGCTCGATGATGGCCATGCCTTCCAACGAGACTCCGGCGAAAAGGCCCTTTGTTTTGGAATAACTGAAAATACCACCCACGCTCTTTAGAGAGGCCGCGCCAGCGGCTTCGGCATTGCGACCGACGAGACCAGCAGCAAGAGATACGTTGCCGCCCAAAGTGATCGATCCCATCTGCGCAAACGTCTTGACAGCATTGGTGTCATTCAGGACGAAGACGAAATCGGTAAGCTCGAAGCCGATCTGGCCGCCAAACCCACCACCGGCTGTGGCGATGGCACTGGGAGCACTCCACGATCCATCAGGAAGTCTAGCAACCACAAGACCGCTGCCTACACGACCTGAGCCGAGAAAACCAGCCTTCAAGATGGTGATTATGGCGAAGCCTTTTGCGTTGGACAAAATCGACGGTGGAATGACTTTATCTGGGCCGAAGGCCTGTCGAGGATTGACGAAGGAAGTCAGAATCTTGCCGCACTTCTTGCATTCTGCTATAATGGAGGTAAATCAAAAAAAGTTAGCATCTCTGTCCGACAGCCCGGGATATCGCGCGCGCTGTGATCCGATGAGCGGAGGAATCGGCTTACACTTCAGAGATGCGGGAAGAGGGTTGTTGATGCCCATGTTGATGGTCTTCCCTGGGTGTTTGTCCCGTTTGGGTCCGGGGGAGCTTGGGACAGCGAGGTCAAGCGATGAGCGCGCCGAGAAGGATTGAGAAGCAGGACCGAAAAGGCGACGTGAGATGGGGAGGACAGAATAGCATGTGTGCCT
>AFRD01000281.1:0-44608 GCA_000222875.2 Periglandula ipomoeae IasaF13
ACCAGGTTAGATGCACTGTTGCCGTCCAACATTAGGTTCGAGCGTCGGTCCTGGACGCAGAATCTCATTGCTCCCGACGACGCCCATGCGTAGCACTAATACATGACATGTCACTCAACCTGCATTGTGAGTTCCCCTAGTACTTTCTGGTGCTATTACCAATATAGCACCTGTTGTTCCAGGTCGAGCACTCCACCTTGAAGCATCTAATACATTTCCCATGCAATCTCCACGTTGTTTTTGGCGCATCTTGTATATGCTACGTGATGGTTTCTCTGGACTACCGGCATCTCAAGACACATACTGAATCTAGATGCCTTGTTGCGCTGGTAGTATTGACCAAGCTATGACCCGCACAAGAGAAGACGCATAACTGATCTATTATTGTATTGCAGGCAGCAGTGACGCCCACACAATCATGTAGGTGTGTCTGGCCTTTTCCCGATGTTGAGCACGAGGAGGGGAGCTGGGGAAACCATGGGGCAGTCAAAGACCCGGGATATTAATAGTCACAAACCCTAGAAACAATCCTCCTCCCACCCCATGTAAATCTGATGGAAAAGCTTCTTCCTGTATTCACATTACTGCCGCTGTCTTGATTACGCCCGCAATTTGAACAGAACCTGTCTCAGCTTCTCTCCTTCGAAACAAGAGGCACAGGAGGCTTACCGTTATCTCGCGTCGTCCTCCAAGCGACCTGACCCCTGTTATCCGTTTCCTTTTGTCTTTGAGATGTCCTGCAGTGACACAAATACCTTCGTCTGTCTGTTGCTTCTTCAGGACTAGTATTTCAACGCGAACCGTAGTCCAACCAACATTGACTATGAGTTCTGACTGGCCTTTCATCAATCAACGCTTCCTTTGGCATTATACCTTGCTCTCCTCAGCAAATGTGGCCGGCGATTGACGTTGTCGCAGAGATAAACCTCATTTGTTTCCTCTACATCAATTGACACACTTACACTCAACTTCTGGAGGTCTATTTTCTGGCCACGCTCAGCTTTTTGAAGAAAAGAACAGAGCGATCTTCAAGTCTTAAGCAGTGTACATTTCAGATTTTCGCAATGCTGGGGCCCAAAATGATGATGCACGCCGACACCTCGAGGCGAACAATCTCAGCTATGTCTGATAGACAACTGATCTCGAAACATCACTGGCATGTTGCCGGCAACACGCCTTCGCTGTTCGAAAAGCTTCCTCGTGAGCTCCAGCAGATGATCTTCGCTCACCTAGACTACCAAATGCTCATTCGACTTTCGACCGTGAATCGACACTTTAATCAGGTCATCGACCCACAACGAATAGCCAGCATTGCTGACAAAATCCAATTCGTCATGAGAGCTGCGAAGGACTTCCCGCAGCACCGACCCAGTGAAAGAGGCCATGATTTTCGTCCCGGAAACTTCGAGTGCTACATCTGTTTCCGTGTACGCTCGCCGGACAAATTCGACATGCTTCAGCCACAAACTGCATTCGTCGATTCTCGTGGTCTTATCGTGAAAGACCGAGAGCCGAATCCTAGGACTGACGGGAAGGTGATGCTGCGGCGATTCTGCATCGAATGCGGCGTCAAAGAGGGAATCCATGCTCCATTTGACTGTATGACAACGAGAACTGGCAAAGACCTTTGGATATGCAGCTGTAGGAAGGTTTGGTCAAAACCTGGCTGTCTTCGGTGCCCCGACTGCCGAGGAGACTGTCCATTACGGCCACGAAAAAAGTTCTTGATGTGATGGTATGGCTGGTTCTGTTGTGATGGGAAGCATCCAATCACTTATAGCGGACAACTCCCATAGTGTCAGTTCTGTGGTGCCTTTAGCAAATTGCTGAGACGAACTATTCGAGATTATGCGCTGCGAAGTCGAGTCGTGTGCCTGCGCTTTGGCCGAGGCAAGTTTCAACACAAAATTTTTATTTCCTTTGAACAAAGAGAAGGCCGGCTATCATAAGATGCTTCATAAATGATTCTGAGAGCAGCGGGACAAGATCGATGCTCAGCGCGAAGAGCCCTTCAGAGCGACCCTGCAATTATTGTCAGTACATAACATAGTGCTTAGGATCTGGGCATAATCATGATCAGGACTGTATCGCTTATGACGATCTTGAAAGTTGTGAGATTCGAAGCTCACCGGCACAGGCTGGATCAGGTGTCAGGACCTGTAGCTCTTCGACGCATGGCACCTGGGGCCACTTGCAAGCTAGCATCCTTTATTCAAAGATTGTTTTTCTTGAAGTTCGAATTAGAATCTTCAATGCAACGAGAACTATCTTCATCGTGCAGGAAATAGCGGAGTTACACCCTCACATGACTGCTACTCAATTGGTAGCTTTGGTTCAAGAAACTGAAAATTGTTGAACAATCATGCATCAATTCTGACAACCTTGTCAGAATTCACTTGAGTGCCCTATCGTGACCACGCTACCTACGACCAACATCCCATAATGGCAGCTCAGGTCTGGGGATACCTTCCCTCTTGGACCAAGAGAAACAGCTGGCTTCGCTTGCGCAATCTATTGCACGTCAATGATGTACTGATTAAATGACCAAAATTTCGCATTTTAGAACACCGGGAAATAACAGGACAGAGACCGATGAAGCTACTTATATTGAAGGCACCGCATCGACGAGTGAGTAGTTTTTCTCAAGCTCAGAGTCTATCACTAATACTGTTGCCACTGCTTGGAGCTGAGGCTGTGGACTCGATGCGTTACTTGTTGCGCATCTATCGCTTCCTTCAATGGCCAGAAAATTGTGACTAGTCGCTTGATAGGCTATTCGAGGCTATTCGGCACCTGTCTGTGTGCGTCTAGACTGGCAACGGCTGTTCAGAGCTCCTCTCACAGCCGTACGCAGTCGGGAGCCTGTTAGCAGGATATGGCCAGTGGGAGTTTCCTGCTCGCTAATTGCAATTTTTCTACCTCATTGCAGAACCCGGACAACCAATCTTTAAAAGTTACAAAAAAAGTCGACCTTTTCGCAACTTAAGCCATTTGGAGCTGGACAAAATGATGCAACGCGAAAGTTTAGCATCGGTGACCAGCCAACATGCCCGCGAACATCTCAACGCTTCACACGAGGTAAGTAGAAAGTATTGCCAAGAAGAACATCGACCGAGCATTAAACGGATGAGTGTCAAACCCAACCTCAAGTGACAGACGATGACAGCGTCGCACAGGGGATAAAGTCGAACAAGATAGGAAACGAAGAGCCTTACGATACAGCCGTCACCCTCGACCGAAAAAACGAAGTGGTACTCAGTTCCAGACTTTATGAAGCCATCAAAGGAAAACTTCTTCGTGAAATTGAACCAACTTGGTGCGAGAACTTTGAGAATTCTTTTTTTAGAATATTCAAGTCGAAAACTGCCGGACTTGGCGCGTTTGCCGTTAGGAATCTCAAGAGAGGAGATATAATTCTCTGTGAAAACCCTCTTTTTACCGCCGACAACAAGGACATCTTTGAAGCATTTGACAAGCTTACAAAGTACCAAAAAAGAGTTGCTTTGCGGCTGTATGGCAAGTCCGCACCTTAAACCTGGCACGCCCAGAATTTTGGCGCTATGGAAAACAAATTGGTAAGTCGAGTCGGCCTATTTGAGATTGTTTGCCCCGATCCCTTTAGCTTGCTCGGTTGTTCTTATATCTTGCACTCTCATGTCAAGTTTTCTTAGACTTTGTAGTTTCTCCACAACCAGCACGGAGTGTGGTTTATTCCCACTGGCTGCTCGGTTCAACCACGCGTGCAATCCATCACAAAACATCGAATTTGCATTCGATCGCCATACGGGGCGATTGGTACTTTCTGTTCGAGCAGAACAAGTTTTAGCAGGTGAAGAACTTAAAATCTCATATGGGATCGATAGGACACGGCATGAACTATACTATCATTATGGGTTCCAGTGTCATTGTGCAGTGTGCAGGGACTCAAGCAAGGAACTTGACACCCTATTTTACCCAGAATGGTGAGCTTTTATGTTGCCCGATTTTATTATTTTTGTGCATCTTGGCGGCGGATACTCGGTAATTAGGTTTCATTTTCCCTCGTTGCATAGTACAACGTCCTTCTCTTCGTTGATCATAATACGGAAGGTCTTCCGAAGTACATTGCTGAAGCGACTGGCCACCGAACACACTAGCAGTAGCATAGCCTAGCAGGACAAAAGATGTTCATAGGTTTTTTTGCACTTTCACGAATTGAGCAATTGAATGACCCAGGTTTGTAGGCAGACCAGCTTCTACGGAGCTGAAGTGTAAAACGAGAAAGATTCATATCAGACATACGAGTGCATTTTATTATTCATGCAGCATTGAGGCTCTAAAGTACGGTGCATCTACCTGGCAAGCCGCATAGTCCTCCTATCTGCTCCTTCTCGTAAGATCTGGACGCATTATTCACTGGTTGTTCGTGGGAAATGTGTTGTTGCGCTTCGCTTTGCACCCCCCTGTGTGTGGGAGCTGGTCTCAGCCTTTGGCTCATCTAGTCAACCAGTGGCCTTTGCGACTGTCTGGTAGAAGTTCTCGTCTTGGATGGTTGCAATTTCGAGCTCCAGAGCAGTTGGCTGGCGAGACCCGTCGCCTCCAGCGAAAGTTCCAGCGCCCCATGGGCTGCCGCCTCGCAGTTCGTTAATATTAGTCAATTGAGGGAAGGCTTTCGCATAGCCAAGAGGGAGGTATATGATGCCGTGGTGGGCTAAAGTGGACATCGCAGCAATCGCAGTTGATTCCTGGCCACCACCAGGGCTACCAGAGGAGACAAAGACACCGGCATATTTGCCATAGAAGCCACCAGAGGCCCAAATTCCTCCTGTCTTATCCCAAAAGGCCTAAATTTACGGTGAGTTTTACGTTCCCCTTCTTCTGGAGGATCCTGTACTCGAAATGCACTACATACCTTCCACTGGCCAGGGAAATTGCCATACCGGGTAGGGATACCCAGAAGAAAACCATCGTATTGAAGAAGGACTGTGGGATCGTTTAACACGGGGATATCAGTCGGCTTGGAAGCAGCATGCATTTTCGCCAGAACTTCGTCCGTAAGTGTCTCGGCAATCTGAAACAAGTCTGCCGTACCGCCAGCTTTCTCAATGCCTTTCTTCTCAGCCTCAGCAAGTTGCCGAATGTGGCCGTACATGGAGTACTACAGGGAAGAAGACCAAAATAAGCAGGTTTGATTCCGGAATGCGATGTCGACTCAGTTCTCAAGGACCATGACTCACATAGACGATGGCAATTTTCGGGGCCATGTTCGCTACCGGTGACTATGATCTGTATTCAGGATGTAGAGGTTTGTTTGGTTGTTTTGTCGGTTCTTTGATGCCCTTGTCAACAATATCTGGACTGCATGACGAGGCCGCTCTTCTTATACTGCCTAAAGCGGCACAAGGTGGGGTACGGCTGGCTGGTTGCTACAGGTCAATTACTACCATATGGTTCAGATTTCAGATGTATTACTACTAGTTGACAAAGCTTAGAGACATCATGGCAAATCATACATGTGCATGGTGGGTTGCGAAGGTTGCCGGGCCTGGGCCACTACAGTACAGCAATGGTGGGGTCCACTTAGACAGGGTGAATCTGATCTACGCTCAATTGAATCATCAGGACCACATGGGATGCCACCATCTGCCGGATCCCGATGGGAGTCGTTAATGGGGTCCTCTTCCATAGAGTCAGATTCAGAGGTGCAGGACTCGTATGAGACAACTCAGAGTGACATATTTTACTACCTGCATACCTACCTAGGTAGATATCGGGCAGCAGCTTCTAACCTCCTGAATCCATAAGATGGAGCCTCGGCGAGGTTTTCGGTCGTCGCCTCTGGGTGCACCCTATGTACCCCTCATGTCCCTTGTACTCCACTTGAACAGCTGCCGCTTTATCGTTTGATCTCATCAATGTCTCGTACAAGACAACCTCAACGCTGAGTTGGCTCATTGACGAGAGGCTTCCGTCGTAACCGTGAACAAAAGCAATTCGCCGTCGTCGCACAAATCAGTGCCTTGGGGATTTGAGCCCTTACGCTACTCAATGCCATCATCAATGCTCGACCCATAACTTGTTTTCTTCGGGACGGCCGGCCAATTTGACTCTATCTAGCCCTCCGTGGTAGAAAGCAGGCATTAGGTGATCTAGGAATGCGAACTCTGGTTGTGGTGGATGACTTGAGCTTTACCAATGTACCCCACATGCGTACGATACGATCAGACGATGACGCTTGCGTGGTGGTTGCAGCACTGTGGCCCAAGCTTAGCTAAAGCTTGCATAAGCTTGATGGGTTTGGTGTGATTGCCAATCCTTGCTTGTTACCCTAGCCACCCGGGTGAACTTTTAATTGTCGTCGTCCCCACGGCCTGAACGATCGGGTCTCAATTAAAAAGTCACCTGCGTGCCCGGGTGCTTAGCGTCTGGTGCTGTCATCCCAAATGGATCAGTAAAATTAGTGGGCCAAGCGTCCGCCTCTCATACCTTCACTCATGAGTTCTCATAAGAGACGGGCAAACAGGTGGTTCCCGTCATTTACTTCTATAGATCTACACACAGTTGCAATTGGCGATCATGCCTCCTCAAATAAGAATTCATATGGCAAGTTGATAGCCCGTCTCGCACGTGTTTGCCGAGCTGAAAAACAAAGAAGGGACGATTGTGCAAACCGCCACACAGCCTGCGCAAGGATGCTGGACTCGGCCTTTGGGAAAGTAAAAAAATAAATAAACAAGTAATAATAAACAAATAACATCTCTACACTTATATGTTCGTATGCAAAATGTTCGTCACTTCAGTTGATGTTAAAATCATCGCTTCTAGTCGCTAAAGAGGATCCAACCTAAACTCCGAGTACATGTGACAATGAGAGCATCGAAGCTTTCGAATGGATATATGCACACACCTTATGAACGCCATTCGAAACAAAAATCACGCCCCGTCTATAATGCTTCATATACAGGTCGACTCAAGATGCAATAGAGAAGTAACCAGAGAATCAGGCGCGCCCCACCGAATTCTAGCCTTCTTATTGAAGACATACTGTCATTGATCCCTAGTATATGCGCACGTGAAAATCGACTACGATTCGATTGAGGTCAGAGATCCTGATTCGGAGATTCTGCGGCAGTCTGCTCAATGACGATAACAGGCAGCGACGGAAGTCTCAAACTTGGCAACCGCAGGATGCCACTGATCCCTCTTGAGAGACCGTCGGACATCGACAGAACCTCGCTCTCGTGGAGTGAAGAAGCATCGGCTGCAGATATTGTTGAATCATGAGCCGATGGAGGATTTGGGTACGACGGCACGTACACAGGCGGCGGCTGCACTGCTGGAGCATTTGTTGACCTCGAAATGTCGCCGTCCCCGGGTGATACATGCTCGTAATCGGGAGGAGGGATCGGTTCGACACCTAAATCGACCTCAACGAGTTCCGGACTGGAACCGGCGCCTGATTTGCCGCTAGAGAGCCTCCTTGGTGTCGCGGATCCTGAGAATATCCGTGAGGCAGAAGCAGCTGGATGTAAGTCGCTGTCAATGCTCACTAAAGAACTCGTACTGCGATCTCGCCGATGATAGCCTATGGAACGAGCATCCGAGAGTGTTGAAACCGCAATGCTTGCAGCATCTGAAAGGAGGCCCATTCGCTCACTCTCATTGCTGTTTGCCCGTATCCGCGTGCCGTCATGCCTGGCGACGCCGAGGTCTGCGTAAGAAACGCTAGACACAGACCGTTGCCGTTGCTCTTGAATGCGACTGACATCTTGGCGCAGTTCTTCAACTGTGCTGTTGTTGCGAGCAGCGTGAGATCGAGATCGCGCCTGTGCTAAGGCACTATTGTCGCCCCGCTGCCGAGACTCCTGTCTCTGTCGTCTTAGCTCTTCACGTTCCGCCGCCTGCTGCCTTCTCGCCAGTCGGATCTGATAGATAGCTTCCATTTCTTCATCTCGAAGAGCTTCCTCTTCTTCCGCAGTGGGAAGATCCACCACAATATCAACGCCGCCTCTTTCACCTTCTCTACCGATAACTCGTTCGTTTTGTCCGGGAACAGCACGATATGCAGGAAGCGTCATGACGGAACGAACCGAGGTGTTCCTATCAACAGAAGCCTCATCTCGTGTACACGCATTCCCAACCAAATTCGCTCTTTGTGAACTTTGCTGTCGACTGCGAGAATTATTCACGCCAGTTGTGGTGATTTCGAGGCGATGAGATTGAGAATTCCCGTCGAGGTTGTCACCGGATGTTTGCTCATATTGACCTTGAACGCCACTTCTGCGTCTCGATGAATTCAGTATTGACCAACGCCCAATCCAGCCCGCATTCTTCTGACCATGCTTCGTTCGGTTTCGGCGGGACTTGATACAGGTAACGGTCAAATAAGACACAACTGCAAGGACAGCTATCGAGGCTAGAACAATCTGTGGCCAAAGTGTGTCAGCGAAAAAAAATAGTTCAATCAGGTAATGTCTGATTTAAGGCGCGACGTACTATAAATGTGAGGTTCTTGTTGTTGAGTTCTCGGCGAAGCGACCGATGTCGCCGCCATGATTCGTTGAGCCCAGCTGGAAATCGGGCTGCCAAGTCAGGGAGCCGCATGCTTAACACTCAGTGAAAGAGTACGAAGCAATGGCTACATAGCTTGTTGAAGACTATGTGGTTATTGCTAGACACGAGGTCGGGGATCAATGTTTTAGACTGTCTTCGCGGCCTGTGTCCCGGAGCTTAGGTCTATGTGGAGGCTGAGCTCAGCTCGTTGCAGAGTTCAGCGTCGGATGCCTGCCTGCCCAGGTATTGACAGTTCTCCACCTCCAAAGCTGAGTGTCAGAGTAGACAAATCGGACACCTACCCATGTCATGGGGCAATTCGCATAGTATCACAAATACTCTGACCTGGTTTTCTCGAGGACGGACCCAGGCAGGAGTGCTAAAAGATGTTGTCTTCGTTTTATTATTACAGCGCAGACGCCGAATACGCCGGCCACGCTTTTGGGCGTTCGTGTCAGCCGTGGGCAGGGTGGCCATGTCAGCCGCGACAGTGCCACCATTCATGCAAGTCAGCCAAAGATGCAGATTGCTTGGCGGTTAGACAGCGATTTCCTTCCCATTTCTGCCTACCGCGACGTTGCGTTAGGCTGCCTGGAGACACTTTATTGCTTGCTTCCTGAGTCTAGTCTGTTCATTGAGGTTTGCTGCGCTCTGGGTCACTTTCCCCATGAAAAGTCGTTAGAAAGATAACGCTTTTTAGGAGCTCCCGGCCTTTCATAACGGGCAATGGACTAGCGAGCCCCACAGCAGCCGAAACTGGGGCTAGATACAGCACAGTGTAAAAATTTGGCCACATCAATATCTCTCATTAAAGGAGAAAACGTATTATTCTATATATTATTGCTTAAGAATACATTACCTCAACTTTTATATATTATCAATAAAGTACCTATCTGTCTATGTATGTAATTCAATACTTAGATACATCATCCAGTATTTCTATATTAAAATTCTTCTAGCATACTACATATCTGTAGCTAAGTTTTTTAACCACTTACTCTGTAGCTCTCATGCTTCACGGAGCATGGTTACAATTCACGCCCTCACTCTCATGCTTCTTACAATGAAAAAGAATTATTGACAGCGAAAAGGATTCTTAGGCATTTGCATCTACATTCGAGACACTCTGGGTGTATGAACATTATCGAATTGGAATACTGATGCGTGCATTCGACAGGCGTTTGCCCGCTCATCTGCTCCGGCACGGCATGCAGCTAGATGTGTCTGGAATGCCTAGCCTCGAGAAATCAACCGAATTTCTTCTCAAATTTCTTGAACATCCCCGATACACCCCTCTCTAAGCGACCAGCATTCTCTTCAAGTCTTCCCCGTGTTTCCGTTTTGGCCTGGTATTGGGGCCCTTTATTGCCGCTGTACTCAGACTCGGTCGGTCGGTAGAATTGCTGATGGATGGAATAGTCACGACTGCCAGGTTGACCGGAGGATTGTTGACTATATGAGTAGTTTTGTGCCCCGCTGTGCGTAGGTGCCGCCTGTTGAAATGCTTGAGGCGCCGTCTGGGAAGCTGATGCCGGTGGAGGCGGCGGAGAGAACGTCGCGGAGCCTGCGAAAGCACCATTGCCGAAAGAACCATTCAATCCTGGCGATGCTAGTGAAGCATTCGCAGGCATTGTCACGGCTCTCTGTAATCCTGGTTGTTGTGGTGGCGCTACGAACTGCGGGGGCAGACCGGGACTACTGATTCCATTTGGTGGTAGTCCAGGACTTGTTAAGCCCAGCGGAAACTGAGATTGAGGGGGGAATGCTGGAGCGAATGGTTGTTTTTGATAATCGTGTGCTACCGCTACCGCAAGAGGGTTGAGAGGGTCCTCATCTGGAGGCGGTGTCTTCTCTCGATGATTAATGGTCTCTGGTGCTCCTGGGGCCGCTGGATTGTAAGCCATTGGAACAAATTTAGTAGGCTGAGGGAGTGGAGGAGGAGAAGGCAAAGACGTCGGTAAGCTGGCTTGGGTTCCCGAAGCGGCGGTTATGGTTGGTTCGCTGGTTGATGCTTGTTCTGATGGAGGCTGAGTTTGATATTGCGGATCTGAGATTGCCACGTTCTCCAACCTTTGCACAACTGAACTGACGCCTGGTTGAGGTCCAGGCTCGTCCAAGACTTCGACTTGAGTGGCTGGTAGCACTCGTCTTACACCGCTGACAAATTGCAAAGCATCTTGCTGGGTCCAAAAATAGATTTCCAACGAATGAAGCTTGTAATGATATATGTTTTCGTTTCTGGGGTCGTAAGTTGGGAGATGCCATTCGTTATGGTCCACGGTTTCAGCGACCGTGAGTGTCACCATACAGTGTTGTCGATAAGAGTATCGCACACGTGCTTGATCAAGAACTACCCGAGGCACGGTTAATACGTGTTTCTTACTGACAGGCATTCAAAGTGAGATAGCTTACACCCATCGAAAGCATCTTGGTCTTCAGTGCCCGGTTGATTCGCTATTTCGATGCGACAGCGTCTCTTTGCAGCATTCTCGAAAAGATAGACATATGAGCTTTTCTCAAAGCGATGATGTCTAGGTTTGACGTCCGCAGAACTGTAAAAATAATGTACATCGCCAAAGCTAGTAACAGTTGTAAAGATAAGCGGGATTCCTTACATCAAGCACAACCCGCCACAACGCACTCACAGGGTAGCTACATTTTCCTCCCCCACTCGAGCTGCCATGTTTGAAAGACTTGTTCCGGATTTCCACAGATACCGGAGAACCCACAGTCGGTATCACAGTGACTCAGGACTAGAAAGATGGTCGACACCGAGGAGAAAGCGGTGGGCGTAGAGATGGAAAGATGACATTGTTGCAGCGCAATCTTTGCGACGAGTGAGCTTTTGTACTCCTTCCCCCCCAGCTGCTAAGCCGGAAATGTCAAGCAAGTCCTCGTCTCCAATAGGACTTGATCGCAAAGGTACATGCAGCGACCCATGGCATGTGGTGTCCTCGGCGCTTAGATGCTGCTAGCAAGTAACAAATAGCCAATGAGGTCCCTGAATGGCTTAAGAGTGAGTGTGACAACCCCTCATCGAGGACCGATAGTGAAGCACTAATTTCGATACAGAATCACGTGATTTCGTGTCTACTTCCTGTCTGAAAGCTTCAGTCGACGCGTGAATCTAAGTCCCAAAGGCTCCGGCCTGTGACGTATTATGTCCTCACGTCGGAAATACAATGAAATTTCAACGCCTTGAGCGAGATACTTCGCGTATTTACTTACATCTTTCATTAAGGATTTGATCCCAGACGATGTCGGAGATCGAGGCAGACTCTGCTGATCGAGATGACGCCTCCCACTTGGCTGAAGACGACAAGCCGAAGTCACTGAAATACCATCTGTTGGGCCCATCTTTGACAAAGGCCGGTCAAGATAAGGTTGACCAGAGCAAAGTGAGTATCCTGTCATCAAGTATCTCATAGCGTCAGCCAGGTTAATTCTTATGGCGCGTAGGTTTCGGAAATCATCTACAATGCATCAAAAGGGTCAAAATTCTTCAACCGTGAGGAGGTGCGGGATCAAGTTTTAACGCACAAAATTGATGGGATCCTCACCAAAAAGCGCCGACTAGAGAGTCAAGACCTAACATCCGAGCTACGGGCCGCCGATCGCGTCATAAATGAGATGGAATTGTCAAGGGATTTGAGCCAGCACATAGTCCATATCGATTGTGATGCGTTTTATGCAGCCATTGAACAGCTTGAGCGGCCAGAACTCAAAGACATTCCGTTTGCTGTGGGAGGCGGCGTTCTAACAACTTGCAATTATGTTGCTAGACAGTTTGGATGCCGCTCGGGAATGGCAGGCTTTGCGGCCAAGAAGCTGTGCCCATCATTGGTACTGATACGGCCGAACTTTCGCAAGTATACCGCAAAAGCTCAAGAGATTCGTGAGATTCTGGTCGATTATGACCCTCGATTCGAGAGCGCCAGTATTGATGAAGCATACTTGAACATCACTGAGTACTGCCAAGACAAGTCCCTTGAACCCGCTGAGGTAATTGAGCAAATGAGACGAGAAATT
The DNA here is from genome assembly GCA_000222875.2 of Periglandula ipomoeae IasaF13. Lineage (NCBI taxonomy): Eukaryota > Fungi > Ascomycota > Sordariomycetes > Hypocreales > Clavicipitaceae > Periglandula > Periglandula ipomoeae. Next base: position 12,562 of record AFRD01000281.1, read on the forward strand.
CACAAGGAAACGAACATCACCGTATCAGCCGGTATCGTGGCGAATACAAAGCTTGCAAAAATCTGCTCAAATATGAATAAACCAAACGGCCAGTTTGTCTTGCCTGGCGATCGAGCATCCATCATGCGATTTATGAGAGACCTTCCCGTACGAAAGGTGAACGGCATCGGCCGCATCCTGGAGCGTGAGCTCAGGGAAATCGGCGTGAATACCTGTGGGGACATATACGAGCACCGTCAATATTTGAACTCGCTTTTCGGCGAAAAGACATTCGAGTTTCTCCTTGGCTGTTACCTTGGCCTAGGTCGTACAAGGGTTCAGCCTGCTGAAGAGTATGAGCGTAAAAGTGTAGGAACGGAGAGCACATTCAGAGAAATGTCCGATCCACTCAAGTTGAGAGAAATTGCGGTCCATTGCAGAAGACCTGGAGAAAGATATGAGACGTGCTGAATGTAAAGGCAGGACGCTCTGCTTGAAAGTCAAACTGCACACATTTGAGGTCCTTACGCGGCAATTTGTTACACCGAGGGCGATATGCTCAGCCGATGATCTTTACAACTTCTCTCTACCAATTCTCGGGAAGCTAGAACAAGATATCCCGGGCATGAAACTCAGACTGCTAGGTTTGCGCTGCAACAACTTGGTTAGCACAAAAAAACCTGACACGATGGCTTTTTTCGGCTTCAAGAGGCGGAAAACGGAGGCTGCTGCGACAAGTACCCAACCATCCGAGTACAGGGACAATGTATCGGGAATGGATGGGGCTGATGATTGGGAAGAGTCTGGGATAGAAGATATCCAATTGGCCCAGGATGGCTTTCATGAACATAACGATGGTGTATTTGGTCGGCACGGCAAAGAGGTCATGCCAAATCCTCAGAAGCAAGCCCCTGAATCAGGAGAGGAATGGTGGAACTGCCCAATATGTCTTCGACCGCAGGATCCTGACGGGAAGGAGCTTAACAATCATATTGATCTGTGTTTGTCGCGACAGACAATTCGAGACGCCGTACAGCTCCATGACTAGCGAATCTCAAGCGGTCAAACTTGGGTCAAAAAGGCAGCGTCCGGTTGACAAGAAGAGAGGAAAACAACACCGGCCGGACCCCAAGCAAAAAAGGCTTTCCTTTGCATAGTTTCATAGAGGCCTTCCTAGTCGTTTTTCAGTATCATTTTCTCGTCTGGTGGGTACAGGTGCACGGGAATAGGTTAACGCCACGGTCTGCATGTTTGGGGATCTAGTCCAATTTCCATATCGAACGGAAGGCTTCAGAATACATAGGCTACCCTGATCAAAAGGCAAATATGGGCACCCGGCGATGAAAAGTGTGCATTGCAGTTGCTAAGGGGGCTCAACATTGGCATTTCGCCGCTCACCAGAATCCAATTCCTCTCGATGCGTTACAATTCTTCATGGCCTTGTTCATCGTCAGTGTCGGCAACGAAGGTCTTGACAGCCTCAGCAGCCTCCGAGACTGCACTGGCAACCTTTTCACCGGCCTTCTGGGCCGCCTCCTTCTTGTCAACATTTGCAGGTGGTGCCACTCCTTCAATGCCAACCAATTCCGTTTCAAAAACTGGATGCCCCGGAGTGTGTCAGTGACGCCATGGTGGGCAAGAAGTAGGTAATTGAAGTGGGATCACGCACCGAGTGTAGATCCAGGAGGGATTGGGCCAATGCCACGCTCGCCATATGCCGGCTCGGGTGGGATGGTCAATGTTCTTGCAACAATTAGCGGCTCATTTGCTCGAGTAAAGGTATCAAACGATGATGAACTCACCTTTTGTCTCCGATACACATGTCATTGAGACCTTGGTCCCAGCTATATCGCGTTGTCAGAAACTCAAAAGGAGCATTGCGGGAAAGAAAGAAGAAACTCAACGCGATGCTCACCCTTTGATCACTTGTCCAGCCCCCAACGTGAATTTGAGTGATTGGCCTCTATCATAGCCTTGAGAATGTCAGCGTAAACCATCCAGAGCGGTCCGGACTTGCATACTAGCATCGAACCTTCTTTCCAGAGCCGCCCAGGGTGCCTTTATAATGCATTGAGGTCTCGTCACCCTTCTGCGTCTTTCTGTCGCACTCCACGCTATGCGTGACCTCGATCTTAAGCTCCTCAGCAGCCGCGGCCAGCACGGACAAGATTTTGGCAGACTTCATCATGCAATAGCTCAGGCGAGATTAAGCATTGATATAGTGTCTGGTTGGTGTCGGAATTACGATACTGAAGCCTTAGATGTGCGAGATAGTGATTCGGGTAGTGAAGAGCTAGGAGTAGTCAGGCGCAGCACGGTTGGAGATGATGCCAGCTAAGGCCAAGTTCAAATGAGGAACAAAAAAATTGTGGGGAAGGACGCTCCGTCCAATGTGGATCCAGCATTAGGTCTCCTGACTACCTACCTACGTACCTAGGTAGTTATTGCGAGACTCATCAGTGTTCAACATCAGTTTGGCATTGTTTCAGCACATGGTTGAACTTCGACAATAGAAGCAGATAATACTGTTGAGACACCCTGCCGCCCAGGCCGATAATATCAAGAGACTGACAGCCTGATACGATTTTTAGAAGAAATGCCTGCTTTGCTGCCCATAAGCGCACTTATCGGGACGTGTCATGCACAGGGTCTCTCTTACTTTTGTCACTAAGAGGCGTCAGGTGCTCGATATCAATCGAATAAACACAATGGTGAGGCTGTGTCAGAGGCGGTGACGTATGCAACGCCGTGGGTGAAGGACTGGGCCTCAGGCTTTCTCAGGCACTGGCTGTTATCGCAGGACTTTCTGCGGTACCTGCAGTAGGCCAACTCGCACTGGATTTGCTCAGCAAATCACGGAGTCACGGGCAGCAGCCACGCATCTAGATATGCACTACGATACGACCTCGACGTGCCGCCTACGTTCTCCAGCGCGTGTTTCCTAGTCGATATCAAGCAGCATATCAAGGCAAAGAATATTTGGGACTAGCGTTTGACAAAAGGACATTGTGAGCTGGTATTCGTCTGATACGGATCCGTCCGCCCCTACGTGCATGTGGAGTGCAGGGCATCATCGGCGAGCCAGATTACTGGATCAGCCATGCATAATGCCCTACAAAATCACTGTGTAATATCTTAGCCAGCGGGTTACAACATTACGAAAGGATGAGTGACTCGTTGTTTCTGTCGAGGGCTAGGACGTAGGTGATATCGCGAACGTCCTATGTTCAGGCTGTGCTCCATGTCATTGCCTATTCACGGCGGAGACGGGGACCATGTATTCGCACTGATCCGATGTCTCGGCGTCGTGAAGTGCTGTTGGCAAGTAACAAACAAGTGGCCTGGTTTCCCACCTGCAGACCACGGCTTGGTTTAGCCATTGCTACCTTGTGAGATGTTCGCATAGATGCGCCGAAACCTGGCCCAAGGTATGCGTAATCATTAAGGCCCTATCTTTGGCAGGGTGGGAAACTCGCCAGCAATCAGCGGACACGCACAGCCCCCCGGGAACCCTCCCAATGACTCAGGTGCGCACCAGTCTCCATGCATGCCTAAAAACGCGTGCGCCCTGCTTCTGGGTCTTTGTCCTATTTTGTGAGCATTCAGGCGGTCGTCCTGGCCTTCAGCTTGCACCAAAGCCGACACGAAATATGTCAGGCTTGTGATTGGTGCCACAGCCCCTTGCATGAAGCACCAGACTGTCCTGGCGCAGCAAGGCGCTGCTGCTCTTGCCTTTGCCCTGCCGCCTTGTTGCACTCTAATCGCAGCCAATTCCTCTGGGTATTAGCCTGGGGCTTACAATACACTCAACACAAGCGCCCATTTTTGCCACTCTCGCCTCGCCTTCGAGCGAAACTGAAACTGGATTTATATCCACGGTCTGGTTTCCGGGGGACAGAAGGACTGTCGGCCTCCGTCCAATGGTTGTCAGCCAATCAAACCTGATGCGCCTCGTTCGAAATCCTGGTCAACATTGATGTGAATCCGAAAAGCCTGTCTCCATCATGGTACGCACGCTTTAACGGCGTACTGATGCCTTTGAGTCATTCCGTCCATGAAAGCCCCATTCGAGACCATCCCGGCTCATTTCGTATCAGTCAAATGGTTACCTCATTCTGAAGCCGGGTATGGAGGCGGACGAAGCGCTCTACTATATAGTATCCGCCTAAATATTTATCTGCTCAGAGTTGTCTGTTGAGTCCTCAGCTCCATAAACCTCTTTCACTCTTAATCCTCAAGTCAACATTATATTATTCCGTAGCTACAATGACCAGCCCCTACAAAGTGCAAGTACATCAACAACCGAGCCGAGTGCCCTCTGTGGCAAGCGGCTATTCGTGTTCCAGCGGATCATATGCGCCTCCTCCTCCTCCTCCTCCTCCTCCTCTGGCTCTAGTACCACGTCATTGTCGCCGGGAACATACCGCCAGTATGGAGCTCGTGAGTAGTTATCTATGAATCCGCATGAATTTCGAACCACGTATTGTTTTTCCTCTCCATCGCTAACTTGTACCTACAGAACAACATGTTGTGATGGTCACTAGATCGTCGAATGGGGTAAATGTTGTCAACCACAATCAGCGGGGTTTTGAATATGAATCCCCTAGTCCAGGCTATGGTGGCACATTCTCAAGATCTTGATAAAATATCAACAACAAATTTTCATCTGTCGCGGCGTCAGATTTCTGGGAATCCCACGAGTTTTATTCATATAGCTGTGAATATTTGGCGGTGGGATATTTTGTCATTCAGTTTGTCATCTAGCATGCTTTTCTCAAGCTGAATCTTTGTCAGTGCGGTGCAGCCTCCCTATGGTAGTCGCATTACATCAAAGTCAATATCGTACCTCCTTCTGATGTGCAATGATACCCAGCGCTGCAGAAGAAGCCGGCAGGATGTTCTCTACATTTAGGCTCGATTAGCTTGATACAGGCACGTGAAAGCCCGTTACAGAAATCCTGATACAGAAATCCTCTAGCTGGTTCGTAAGGAGGGAAGGGGAGCGGATGGAACCGGGGGCACACACTGTCTACCAGTTCAGTACGGTCTGGGCGGTGGATGAGGTGGTTCTCCAGTGAGTTCTTCCTGGCGGTATCCAGGCGGATTGGCGAAATAGGAGTCTCGTCGACGAGCTGAGCTTGACTTTCAGTCGGTGCAGACATATCGAAACGATGGGTTCGTAGTATGATGCGGGCAAAATTTGTTGGCAAGCTCGTATTTTATGTCACAGTCTCGTAGGGTTCGAAGGAAGACCGAATTAACAAAGCAACCTGGAATGTGGATGAATCAAAGCTGGGGTAGTAGCATAGGATGCGGAGAAAGAGAGTGGTATCGGGGCGCAGGGTGGGCAGAGAACGCTTTATCTACCTCCCATATGCTACCTAGTAGATTCCGAATTCTTTTTATGTGGCACCCAATGACCGTATGGTGGTCGAGCTGCTCATCGCATTCATGTCATTGCCGTGCATATGGACGGGCTGCCTATTGGCTAAGAGGTCTTCGTTGTTGGTCCGCCAGCCATTAGAATCTTTCGCGGTCACCAGGTGAGCGGTCAAATGGTGCGGGGCGGATCGACTCAGAAGCTTGATTGGCATGTGGATACTGATACCCCGCAACCACCGCGCGGGATGCTCGACTGGTCTCCTCAAGATTTGCCATTGACGCTGCACCATTGACGGCAAGAGTGGCAACGCCAAACATTCTGCACTGTACTGTATTATGTGGGCAGTCCGTTTAACATCAATTCGGTCAAATATCGATCAGTGCTGCACGAAGACGAGGTTACAACTATGACGTATCGGTGTCTACTGCTAGCCTCAGCACACGTTTTTTTCTTTTCGCCCAGCGATCAGGCTCCCATCGAATTTGAGACGCATAGACCCTCTAAGCTTTATTTCGATGATGGAGGTTTCGGATCTCTGGAATAAACGTGGCACGAACTGCGGAACAGACGCCTTGTGAGACGATAGTTGACAGCATCACTCTGCTGGAATCCCTTTCTACCCGCCTCTTAGAACCCCATGACGCACCCCAAGTGTTCCGGGCAAGGCTCTCAGTATTTTTGTTTCCCCTTTCCACCGTAGGAGGTAAATTGAGTTATTGGTGCCAATCAATGCGTAAGAAAACAACAACGGGCTCCTTGGCAAGTATACGGAGACGCGGCGTTCGAATCAATGCGTGTCTCAACGGCCTTTGACGGTCTGATGAACGGCACTTCGCACTGCACTGAAAGAGAACACCGTTTTCTCTCCTCGGTACGTGCCCAAATATCTGTGATAAAATAGTATAGATTGCACTGTGGTATTTTACCTCAAGACAGAAATACCCTCACTAGAAGTATAACTTTTTAATTTGGACTTTCTTTTTATGAGAAGTCCGGTATTATATTGATATAGTGACGCGGAAAATATTACGCAGTCCTGGGTGAGATGGGGTATCCCAATGCTTATTAGTACTCCCCACTGTAATCATCTTACAACTCAGTGAATCTTCCACTCTCTGCGCCACCGATTCGTGTTGGTCCAGGGGGGCTATGCCTAAGCGGAAAATCGTCGGCGCTTCGTCATCATCGCCAGGCACCATATCATGAGACTGGGACAGGGCCGGTTTGCGCCCAGCCACAGTCCCGCATTGGCAGAACAAAGACGGCAATAGCGATGCCATAAGTCTGTCGTCCGTAAAAACGTCGCCTCCTCCGTCTTGATCGCTATCCAATCCTACCCTTACTTCACTTTTATGACCAGATCCAAGATTACTTGATCTTAGACTGTCCCTACTCCATATTAGTGTCGAATCATGGTGAGAAAACCCATCCGTCGTAACTCGAAACCGCCCACTTACCACGGAGATATATTCTGGTCTAACATGATTTGCATTACTTTTATTTTTGAATAGGGTATATCGAGACGTCCCAAGGACAGAGCCGCCCGCAATGCACAGGCTGGTGTTTCGGGATCCCAGAGTGCGGGCGGTGGCAGGCCGAAGAAAGCGACATTCGAAGCGACCAAGAAGAAGGAGATCGGGGTCTCGGATCTCACCTTGTTGAGCAAGGTGTCCAATGAAGCTATCAACGAGAATCTGAAGAAGCGATTCGATGGCGGGGAAATCTATACATACATCGGCCATGTACTGGTCTCAGTCAACCCGTTTCGCGATCTCGGCATATACACAGACCAAGTTCTCGACAGTTACAAGGGCAAAAATCGCCTGGAGATGCCTCCTCACGTTTTCGCAATCGCTGAATCAGCATACTATAATATGAAAGCCTACCACGACAACCAGTGTGTTATCATATCAGGAGAGTCGGGAGCTGGCAAAACAGAGGCAGCCAAGCGCATCATGCAATACATCGCAAATGTCTCAGGAGAGCAGTCAGGCGATATCAAGAAGATCAAAGAGATGGTCTTGGCAACAAATCCGCTACTCGAATCGTTCGGAAATGCGAAAACCCTGCGAAATAATAATTCATCGAGATTTGGAAAATATCTTCAGATTCACTTCAACCATGCTGGCGAACCAGTAGGAGCTGACATTACCAACTATCTCCTCGAGAAAACACGAGTTGTTGGTCAAATTACGAATGAGCGAAACTTTCATATCTTCTATCAATTCACCAAGGGCGCTTCACGACAATACCAGGAGCTTTTCGGTATTCAAAAACCGGAGACTTACGTTTACACGAGTCGTTCCAAATGCTTTGACGTTGATGGCATTGACGATGTTGCCGACTTCCAAGACACGTTGAATGCCATGAAGATTATCGGTCTTAGCCAGTCTGAGCAGGATGACATCTTTCGCATGCTGGCGGCCATCTTGTGGATTGGCAATATCCAATTCCAGGAGGATGAAAGTGGCTACGCCGCCGTCGTCGACCAGTCTGTGGTGGCTTTTGTGGCCTATCTCATGGAGGTGTCCCCAGAGCAACTGATACATGCAATTACTATCCGTATCTTGACTCCACGAAATGGCGAAGTCATAGAATCGCCGGCGAACCCTGCCCAAGCCACGGCTACGCGTGACGCTTTAGCCAAGGCTATCTACCACAATCTATTCGATTGGATCGTCGAGCGAATCAATAAGTCGCTCAAGTCTAGACAATCGTCGGCCAATACAATTGGGATTTTGGACATCTACGGCTTCGAAATCTTTGAGAGGAATAGCTTCGAGCAATTGTGCATAAACTACGTCAACGAGAAACTTCAGCAGATTTTTATTCAACTGACGTTAAAGACGGAGCAAGAAGAGTATGCCCGAGAAAAGATCCAGTGGACGCCAATCAAGTATTTCGACAACAAGGTTGTGTGTGATCTGATTGAACAGATTCGCCCTCCTGGGATTTTCTCCGCCATGAAAGATGCTACCAAGACGGCACATGCTGACCCTGCGGCGTGTGATCGAACCTTCATGCAAAGCATCAACGGCATGTCTCACGCTCATCTGACTCCTCGACAAGGGAATTTCATTGTGAAACACTATGCTGGAGACGTCTCGTACACGGTAGATGGTATCACCGATAAGAACAAAGACCAACTTCTCAAGGGTCTTCTTAATCTTTTCCAACACAGTGGAAATTCGTTTGTGCATACGTTATTTCCCCAACAAGTTGATCAAGACAACAGAAAACAACCACCTTCTGCAGGAGATCGCATCCGAACTTCTGCAAACGCACTAGTCGACACGCTGATGAAATGCCAGCCCTCGTATATACGAACAATAAAGCCAAACGAGAACAAGTCTCCGACTGAATACAACAGTCCAAACGTGCTTCATCAGATCAAATATCTTGGCTTGCAAGAGAACGTCCGAATTCGACGCGCCGGTTTCGCCTATCGCCAATCTTTTGACAAGTTTGTCGAGCGCTTCTTCCTTTTGTCCCCAGCCACGTCATACGCTGGTGAGTATACATGGCAAGGGACTACAGAAGATGCAGTGAAACAGATTCTCAAGGATACGAGTATACCGAAAGAAGAATGGCAACTCGGAGTCACCAAAGCCTTCATAAAGGCCCCCGAGACGCTCTTTGCATTGGAGCACATGCGCGACAGGTACTGGCATAATATGGCGACTCGAATTCAGCGAATGTGGCGGGCATACCTGGCATACCGTGCAGAATCCGCAACTCGCATTCAACGGATGTGGCGGAAGAAGCGTACAGGAGCGGAGTACTTGCAACTTCGTGACTATGGGCATAAGCTGCTTCAAGGTCGGAAGGAGCGCAAGCGAATGAGTCTTCTCGGGTCTCGACGATTCCTAGGCGACTACCTTGGTGTAAATGCAGCGACTGGACCGGGTGCCCACATCAGAAACGCCGTAAATATTGGAGCAAACGAGCGAGCGGTTTTCTCTTGCCGCGGAGAAATCCTAGAAGCAAAATTTGGACGATCCAGCAAACCCAGTTCTCGACTTATAGTGATCACTAACAGCAAGTTTTACATCATAACACAACTTCTACTTAACGGTCAGGTCCAAATTTCCGCGGAACGGGCCATTCCTCTAGGGGCCATCAAGTTTGTTGGAACGTCTACTTTCCGAGACGATTGGTTTACACTTGGAGTTGGGTCAGCCCAGGAAGCCGATCCATTGATGAACTGCTTGCTCAAAACCGAAATGTTCACACAAATGCAGCGGGTGATGCCTGGTGGCTTCAATCTCAAAATCGGGGAGGTCATTGAATGTGCCAAGAAACCCAATAAGCTTCAACAAGTCAAGGTAATTAAAGATTCCCAGCAATCTGAGGATTACTACAAGAGCGGGGCTATCCATACCCAACAAGGCGAACCAGCGGCATCTGTATCACGCCCAATGCCTAAAGCAAAGCCCATCCCTCCTCGTCCTATCACCCGAGGCAAGCTTATCAGGCCTGGTGGCCCTGGTGGCCGAGCTTCTAGGCTTACTGGCAACCGAATTGCACAACCGAGACCCAGCGCCGGTCCCAGGGCAGTACCTCAACCTCCGGCAGCTGTCACAGCCAGTTCAGCAGCTTCAACAGCGATTCCCGTCAGGACGATTGACGGACCCAGCTCGGGAGCAAATAAGCCGTCACCGAGTCACACAAAAAATCAAGGTAGTGTCGGTTCTGCAGCAACCCGAGCACCATCTCCTCCACCACCAGCCGCGCCCCCCCGTTCAAAAGTTATGGCTAAAGTGTTGTATGACTTTAATGGACAGAGGGATAATGAGCTTTCAATCAAAGCAGGAGATATGCTGGAGATTGTCCAGAAAGAGAACAACGGTACGGTCCATTTCTTATTTTCACTGTTCTTATTCAGCGTGAATAGCTTTTGAACTAATGTCCCATCAGGTTGGTGGCTAGCTAAAAATGACCTTGGCCAAGCCTGGGTTCCAGCCGCTTATGTAGAGGAACAAGCAGCACCTGCACCACGACCTCCACCGGCTCCGCCAGCGGCGAAGTCTAAACCGACACCTCCTGCACCTCCTGCAAAGCGTCCTGCGGCCGGAAGAAAGCCTGCTGAATTAGCTCAAAGGGATTCTGGCCTTGGTCTTAATGGGACAAGTGGCTCGGAAGGGAGTCGTAGCAATACACCCACTCCTAGTTTGGGAGGCAGCTTAGCTGATGCCCTACTCGCGAGAAAGAATGCTATGCAGAAGGACAAGGAGGATGATGACTGGTAAATTGATTCACATCGTTTCTACAAGACAAGGTCTCGGGGCAAGCGAATCTTTTATTTGGAACTAGCAGTTATACAGTAGAGGCAGAGCAATTACAGAGAAATTGGTTTGAAGGACGACCTAAATCAAGTTCGTTGCAATGAGCATTTACAGGTTCGTCTCCGACACTGTACCTCCACACCATAATCACGACTTAGATGAAAAGTTAGAATACCTTTCGCCATCCTGGAAGTGTTACTCTGTCTCTGTGAGGCGTGCATTGTGCCGCCGACGAATAAGTTCGGCAATGGGGATGTCATCTTCTTCCTGAGCGAATCCCGAAGCGTAATCTTCGGCAGCTTCATCAACACCGTAATCTTGTAGCGTTTCGCCATCATTGTTTCTCCAGTCTTTTCGGTCGCCCAAACCAGGAGAATCGCCGTATTCATCGACAGAGTCGTAGTTGTCGACCTCCTCAAGCTCGGTCAGAATATTCCCGTTCCGCTTTGCGTCACTTTCTTGTCGTTCCCTGAACTTGCGTTGTTGGTATTCTGATGATCCGTCCACATCTCGCAGTTCAGCAGCAAAATCCCTACGACCTGCAGGCCATTCTCTGTTTGCCCTTCGCATCTTTTCCGGATCTAGTGGTGGCCACATGCCCTTCTTGCGATTGAATCTGTTCTCTTCCCACTCCCAGCCGTATCCTCTCCCGTGCCTGCCTAATTTTGGACTGCTGGCAAATGGCAAGAACCAGAGTAGGAAGTTGGACGTCCCCATAGCTTGAGACATATTGGCAAAGATCCCGAGATCATATGGAAACTCGACTTTTTCCACTCTCAATCTCTCTCCATCCGGACCATGTATTTCCCACCAATCTCTGCCCCCTCGTTCCATCACTGCCTCGTGTCGTTCCAGTTGCCAGCCCTCAATCATAGTGCAATTGAACAGCCAGCCTTTTGTTGTTGTAATAAGCATTATTCCCAGCGCTATACAAGTTAGGAGGCAAATGAGTGACGACAAAGCCAAGCCTACCAGTGCGGGTAAGGTCGGCCCCAGGTATGATGGTAAATGCCGGGCTTCCCATAAGGCATAAAACCTCTGCCAAAGTAGGCTCCCAAGCATCCAAAGGGAGACGTTGGCGTAAAGCAGAAAGCGTAGGAAGTGCGGAAATGTGATCATTGAAACACAATTTGCTGTCCAGGGACAATGATGATCCATTTTGGGAATACATCGGCCGCAGTGCCTGCAGTGACGAGCTCTTGCTGGCTTAGGTGCCGAACATTTCTTGCACCAATTGTCATTAGCCTCAACCACCTCAGGGAAGACGTATCGACCGGGATCCTCGGTCACGGTTTTGAAATAGGTGTACCATAGCGAACTGAGCAATGCGTTGAAGACACAAATCTCTGTTCCCGAAAGAGGGCCGGGGTCAAGGGAAGAATAGTGAAATAAGTATTGCGTAAAGTATCCCAGAAAGGCGATCAATGAACACACGGCAGGTACTGCAAGAGACTGCACAAAAGGTGCATCGTTTATGCCTGCCATGATGCCGCGGTGATGGTGCGGCCTGTTCTCGTGGTCAAGATAGCAGGACAGTCATCACTTGGTCCGATCTATCTGTTTGCAAAAAACATTTTGAGACAGGAGTCCTTGGCTATCATGCTCGAAAGTTTGTCCGCTGCCTGTAGATGTCAAAGTGGCCGCCATAGTTTTGCTGCTTATGTAATGCAAAACACGTATTCTGGGATGACAACCCCTGAAGACCATCAACCGTCCAACGATCTTATGTGTCATTGCGCTGTTCCTCCTTCGGCGCAGACACATTAACAATTCGTTAGACATGCGCTCAATCCTTTTTGCGCGTTGTTGAGGAGAGCGTTACGCCCGCCAAACCTGTTATGGCACAGTCCCAAGCGCACCAGCTCTCAGTTTTGGGGTGAGTTCATGCCAACTTTTTCTACCTCAGAGTAACGATAAAAAGGGGCCCGTAATGTCAGAAATGAGGCTGACGAAGAACAATCAGCACCGTCATTTCATTCGCATACGTGTGTCACTCAGTTCAACGCCACTCCCTCACTGGTAAGAGATCGCGCCTTGACTGAATAACTTGACAACGTACTTATACAGCAAGTAGAACGACCGCGACTCTCCTCGCTATTGATTTTATTTCTCACTGGTTTTATTTGCTTCTCTGTCAGCTACTTTTCAAAATGGTATCCAGGAGCCGATGGCCGGTTCAGTTCTGCCTCAAGACCTGGACAAACTGGCTTGCTGGCAAGCGCGGACGCGGCTGGGGACTCTGACCCAAAGCTCCCAGCACGACCCAAGCGCTATACTCTTCTAGTCTTGATAGTTTGCATCCTGATAAGACTGGAGATTTCTAATTATGTTAACTACAAACAACAGTGCTCTGACTTTGGGGTTGAGGTAAAATTCTTGCTTAGCACGCCCCCTCCTACTCTGGACAACAAGAGAAAGCTGACGAGTTTAAAGGCCTGGATCTGTGTTGTCATAGCGTGCCATAATGCCTTTGCCTGGCGCGGAAACTGGTCCATTCCGGCATCAGAAGACTTGGAGGATCCTTGGCGCACCGTGGTCGATGACTTCAAAGATTGGATGACTGGTCCAAGGGCTGAGCATAGCTTATCCATAGCTTCAGCCGCTATGATCTCGATTGGCACTTATTTGGCGAGTAATCAAGTTGTGAGATCAACTTATGTTTGCTTTCCTCTTGTGGACAGCCGGGCGCAGGTCGTGTTCCTCCAGTGCATCGACCTGCTCTTAGATGTTGCAATCATCGTCAATCTATGGCGGATCCTCGTCTGGACACGGAATTTCAAGCTTCGACTGCGCACTCTGTCCAATGTTTTTCTCATCTCGGCTATATCCACCGCCTTTGTGTGGATGGCCGTTTACATAACTGCTGGGAACCGCCGCTTCAACCTTGCATTCAGCCATCTTTACGCATTCGATTTACTTGTCGATAGCTGCGCTTTCGCAATCCTTGCCATCAGCGCGGTACATTGGGCTTGTGCAAGCAATCCCACCACAACGTCCGTATTCATGACGTCTTTCGTTGGAATTTGGCGCGCCTCCAGCAACGTCTTTAGCCTGGGAGACTGGATGCATCTATACAGGGCCAGCAGCTTGCTTCCCCTTCTGTTCGTTGGCTTTGGCTTCGGCATTTTCGTTCATATCAATGAAACTCGCTACGTCATATTTATTCGACGGACGCTGTTTGTATTCCTTCTCGCCATTCTTCTAATTACCTGTACTATCTTCACATTCGTGCGACCCCTCAGTCATTTCGAGAAACGACATCCAGTGAATGACCTGATATACGAGGCTCGTGCGATTCACGACCGCTGGCTTGTGGAGGCAGCCACAAGCAGAAGTATCGAGACTGCTGTCACGACGTATGAGGAACGGCACGGAGGCAGGAGACCCCCTCCAAGGTTTAGTGAGTGGTACCATTTTGCGTCTGGCTCTGCAGTCATAGACGACTTTGGCCGGATCGACAAGGACTTGGATACTTTCTGGTCATTATCGCCAGCAACATTGCGCAAACGTGTACAGTTGGTTACTTCATACGCAGGGGTGGGCTCAATTACAATAAAGGACGGTCAGGTCACTGCGAGCGACCTCGGGAACAGCGCGAATAACCTGGAATTGAATGAATTGATCGATATGATCAGAAAGTTTTCAAGACACTTGCCTGATATGGTCATACCAGTGAACCTCAATCACGGCCCACGGGTAATTCCGTCCTGGGCTGACAGGAGACTACACAGTCAAGCGTATCTACGGTCTATGGCCAAGATGATATCTTCGAGGTCCGAGAGTGATCCAAGCGCTGACACCGTCTCAAGGGGTCGAGCTGAACCAGCCCAAGGCGAGCATGGCCAAAACTGGCACCAGACGTGGGCTAGCGACTTCAGACGCATGCACGCAGAAGCATGCCCAGCCTCATCACTTGTTAAATCAAGTCCTCGAAGGGACGTCGCTTCATTCTGTTCAGCCTGCGTCAAACATCATTCCCGCGGGCAATTCATCGATAAATGGAGCAGATCACTTGAAACATGCAATCAGCCCGATCTTGATTTCCTCCACGGTTTCTTCATGACCGATCCAAGCATGCCGCCAATTCAAGAGCTTGTCCCACTTTTTAGTTCGTTCAAAACGGCGGCATTTTCCGACATTCTACTTCCTCTAGCACACTCAAGCAAGGACGATGCCGATCGCGAAGAGCCTTTTTTGAAACGGAAAAACACAATTTTCTGGCGCACATCAATAGGAGCACACGCCGTCAATGAACAAGCACTGAGGGGAAGCCATAAAACAAGGCTTTTGCATCTCATGCGAGACCCCAGCATAAGGGAAAGAGTAACAATGGTTTTACCCTTGCCCGACTCGGAGGAGAAATTTAGATCGGAGGCTGCGCTGGTCACGGAGGTCAATCACGACTTATCTTTTGATGTTGGCGTTGGAGATTTTAAATCATGCATGGGCAAAAGTTGTGACCTCATTAAACAGGCGTATGGCGAACAGAGCAACGATAAAGACGCTTTGAACTACCGCTACGTTCTACTGACAGACGAAGATGATGGCCCACCAAGGGGTTTTTTTAAGGTTCTTCGCTCGCAAAGTGTGCCCTTCATCTCAACAATTTTCCAGACATGGTATTCCGATAGATTAACACCATGGCTGCACTTTGTGCCCATCGACATTCGATATCAGGCTCTGCACACGACAATGCTGTATTTCACGGGAACCGAGAACAGGGCTAAAATGAACGGTATCAATGCGTACCTGAAGGGTCGCTCCAACGATGCAGAGTGGATAGCGCACCAAGGACAACGCTGGGCTTCCAAGGCGTTACAGAAAAAAGATAGAGAGATCTACTTATTCCGACTACTGCTCGAATGGGGTAGGCTTATCGATGACGGGAGAGATGAGATTGGGTTTCGAAAAGACACCAATGGCGAGTACAAGAGCGATGATTGAAATCACCCGACTTAGACTTTACACAGCCTCGTATCTTTAATGTTTTGCTTTCCCTGTCACGCATAGACTTCTCTGAACCACCTAAGTTGCAATGGCCATCGAAGCACTGGGCATTTATGTGTTGATTATTGCATTACCCACTGCCCTTGAACGGACGAGCGAATACGACATTCTTGATTATAGATATATTCGTAGCTTCAGACTATTGGCTAAGTCGTCTGTACCTGTACCTAGACTTGCTTGTTTCACGAGAGTCGTTCATATGAGACCTCGGAGCTGTTAGAGCTGGCGAAGTAAGGGCTTTCTGTTGGTTCAGCATTTTCGGCTGGTTTTCTTGTACTAACATATGCACGTGGTCCACCACTTCTGCGTTACACGCTGTCATATGCGAGCGTAAGGAAGGCGGGTGGTCAACATCGCACGCTGAGTACCTGCAGATGCGACAAGGATGGTGGAATTGCAAGCAGTAGTGGCTGGCAGAACCGCTAACTGCTGGGGTTGTGCAATCTGCCTCAAATCAACTTCGTCGACTACTTTCGATGCCCTTGGAAGTAGAAATATTGATGCAAAAGTTCGCGTCCGAATGGACGGAGGTCTGATGAGACAGTCTGGACCACGGGCTCCGAGATGTGTTCAGTCTTTCGAGCTCGCATCTCCAGGGTGCCCATAAGGAACACCCCAGGGCTGACTTGGCAAAAATGCTCTCTATGGACCTCGGTGAAGCTGGGGTCTTGTTTGGCAGCGGCATGTGCCACGGACTATGAGGCTAGCACTGCTAGCTAAGGAGCCAGCACTGAGGTATCCATATGCCCTCTTTGAAGTGTTATCTCTATGGTGCGGCTGACTGTTTGAAGCAGCATTATAGGACAACCTGGACAGATGTCATAAAAAGCGGCTCATAAGAGGCATAGGAGTTTGTCCACTCGGACGGAGCCCACCGACGAGTACGATGGAGTGAGCTCTTGTCTTCCGAGACCGGCGATGAGGAAAGAACACATCCACTGCCTATTATGGCGAAACAACTTCAACCAGCCAGTGTCGGCTGTCTTTGTCGATGTAACAAGTGAGGCGTACGTGAAGAGTGCAATTGGGATACCAGATCTACGCCGATTTGCTCCGTCAAGTTGTTATTCCTAGGCCAGAGGCATGTGAGAAAGTCTAAGAAGCCACTGTTGCCATGAGACTGGCTACTGAACTCGAAATCAGGCTCTCTCATCCAATAACGCCAGCTGTGGAGGACGATGACTGTGCAGGCAAGTCGGAGGACGGTACACAACGCTCTTCGAATTATTTTACACGGCTACCTACGCCACGCAGCGCCATGCAACGCCACAAGATTTAGCTACTAAAATTATATATATATAAAGGTTAAGTATAGTTATATTTTGATAGTACTGAATAAATTTAATTATACAGAGAACTATTAATTAGCCAGGGACGCCTTGGTCCTGTACCCGTGTGAAATAACACAGTGATGAGATTGTAGAACACAGGGTGGTGTTTCATTGGTTAGTAATTTCCCTCAGAGTCAATAAGTACCTCATTCACCTGCACACAATGGGTCACTGTTTCTTTCGAATGAGTGCTGTCGGCCTGCCAGCACCCAGGGGAACTCTGACTTTCATTCGCCGCCAGGGATTAGGCTGTGCAGGCTCATAACATGCCGATCGTTGATTTCGGAGTCGGCATTGTGCGAACGCTGGTTATTAGGGGCCTGTGACCTGTCGATAGCCTGGCAAGCCATCTCCACGAGTGTTTGCACAACTTTCAAGAGGACTGATGGATGAGTTTAATAGAGACTATCTACCACCATATCCTTTCAACTGGTTTAATGAACACATTGGGAATACTATTCGGAAGGAGAGGAACCATGAAGTTGGCTGTCACAGAATCTGGGGGTCCAGTGAACGGAGGTTTTGGTCTTGGGTAGGTATTCAATATTTAGTGCTGCCCCTGGCTAGAGTGCGCCACTAAGCCTAACCCGACCAAGAAACCGAACCAGACAACCCCGGACACCACCTCTTTAATACCTGGCAGAGTAACTCCAAATCAGGGCTCAAAGTGTGAAGTACTCCACGTCCATGATTGACCTCGGTATCCAACTCCCAGAACCCAGGAGTCTCGTGAGTTATTTTCTCATGGTTAACGTCCAGGGGCATTGCAGGGCAAGAATATGATATCCAGACAATCTCTCACGACTCGAATTGTTTCACTCTATACATACGTGTTGTGCTGGGTATCAATCACCACCATGAGCTGGCTATGACGGTATCGGTTTTAAACAGCCAGAGCTGTTCTGTCGTATCAGTCCTACTTCCCTGCTGCTGGGCAGTTCGAGGCGACTGACAACATGGCACCTGATATCTGGGGTGGATGAAGCTCAGTTCACCATACTCTATGTACTTTACGCAAAACGATTTCTGCTTCCGGGGTGTGTGGTCACGTCGAAAACTTATCGGATGTTGGTGGTTGAAATTTTGCACGTGCTTGCTTCTTATGCCCACGCCGGCATCAAAATATCCTGAAAGGCTCTAGCGTTAACGTCACAACACGCATAAGAGGTTCCTTGGCTCAGACACATGGCGCGGGCTCCCCAGATTTGAGATGCAGGATGAATTCGTGCAGGGTCATGACGTGCCTCATCTCGAAGTCCATCTCGTCTTGATCGGCTGCCTTCTCCCCACATCAGTGACGAGGTGGTGTTGTACGTACCAACTGAGACGATGGCGAGTGCGTGCCAGCCTACGCTCCCTTGGTGGCGTCGTTGATCTAAGGAGCCTCGGCCTAGAACATCTGGGGGCTGGATTGACACCAGCTATTACATTTCAGGTGAACGGCGCAGTCGCAAAACCAAAGCACATGCATGCCGCCAGAACGCCTGCGACGGCCCATGGCAACATGAATATCCCCAGGCGCGGCGGCCATAACAATTCAGATGGCAAGCTACTGGCTTGTATCAACAGGACATTCCTGATTTGATTCGGCTGATTTTGGGTCTACTTTATGCAACCTGAGCTTAAGCCGTGCCTAAGATTCGTTTGAGCAACGTGGGACGTTAAGGATGCGGGCATGTATTACCGGTTTTAATCTAGACCATGTCCACCCATTGCATTTCGCTGACAGCGCTGAGGCATAGTTTCATATGCCGGGGCAGGACACGCAGAGTAAACTCTACACGCCCCGGTTCTTCCCATGATCCTCGGGAACGGATCTAGCAGTCTCCGGTTATTGTTGTGATGGCCACTCTGTGCTGGGCGAGACCGTCGCGGAGTGCCGCTATGCTCCATCCCCCCACGCTCCTGCTCGGTTGCCCAAGGCGGCAACTTCGGTCGCTGACTTTTGGCCAACCCCCCGAATGGCTTGGTCCTGATGTTCACCGACTTGGCTGGCCAAAAAAAAAAAGCACATCAGTCAATTCTTGGTTTCTCCAAACGTGCCTTCCGGAAACATGCGTGAGTGTATTGCCCGCACAGTCCGCCTACACCGTCGGCCAGGCTCGATCAGCCAGGCAGTACGGAGTAGTGGCTGGGTGGAATGAGTGAATAGCTACCAATGCGAGACGACTGGGCGGTCCGGCCACGGCCGGGCTTGGGCTCGGCAATGACTGACCTCTTTCACATTTGGCATTTGAATATCAACAATACCGTTCGACCTAGCCTGGCGACTAGTGTTTGTTCCCCGGCGTCCCCAGCTTCCATCCCCCGGAGAAGGTGGTCCAACCCTGGCGCAGATGAAGGTGAAGACGCAAGTGGAGGTGCAGGTGCAGGTGCAGCTTCGTCAACCGGTCTTTTCCACTGGACTGCATTGGCTTGGGCCCAGTACGAGCAGTTCGCAGATTGTCGCTTCCCGATCCCCGACTGGCAAACGAAGTTGACGTCGAGGCTGCTGGGTTCTATACTTATCGCGTGCAACCAAGTTCTTTGCTTCCTCGCTCTCATCACTGGCACCGCACCGTACCGCACCACATAAACACAACCCTTTCCCTTGAATTCCAAGCTTCGTAGCCACTCACGCCCCAGGCGCAAGTGACTTCAAATTGCTTGCTCTGTCTTGATAAGCATCGAATCTTCGAATTCCCGCGCGAGCTTCTCGTCATCCTGCAATCCACGTCTGGCCGGTGCTACCTGGTTCCGCCGTATAAGAGATTTGCTTGTCAATCCACCAGCCACGCCAACAGCGCGCGCAACACAGCAAACGGAAACTCTGCGGGCCATTCTGCGCCTCGTGCCGTAGATTGAGCATTTCATCAATCAGCGGAGGTTCTCTCCATTTTTCTTTTCTCGTCTTCTTTAGTTTCGATCGATCCCGAAAGAAAAAAGACTTATTGCCCTGCCGCTTCTTCTCCTTGTTCTTGTTGCTTCCCCCGAACAAGTCAATTGCAGCTTGTTAGTGCTCCAGCGGCCCCTCCGCCTCGGCTATCTCTGTTTCTCGGCCTGCCCCTCGCTGCTCTGCAACCCGAGAGTTGCTTGTGCTTGTGTTTGGTGGGGGTCCACCTACAGGTCTCTGGATTGTTGAACAACCTCTCATTCACTGACGACGTGTTTTTCAAACCAAAGCAAGAAAAGGATCATACTCGCATGCCATAGATTCTAATCCAAGATTGTCCACCGATAACAACCCATTCTCAAAAGGACCTGTCGGCACTGTTACAAATCCCATTGGACTCCAATACAACACGAGCACCGGCGGCCGGACCGCCGTTGCAGGTTCGCTCGCCTCTGATAGACCCAAAAAACGGGAATCCTCGATTTTCTGTCTTATGAAAGTCACTCAAAGTTGAACTGGCTCATAGACTTTTGTTGGATGGGGACATTATTCACCTGAACCCTCGGCCGCCATACTTACAACTTCTCTCACCCTCAAAACGGACAGTACCATCATGACTAGCAACGAATAAATCAGAAATATCAACATGGACCCTGTTCATAGTTTAGCCGATGCTGCTGTAGCAGCATCAAACTCTAGCATGCTCACGTCTCGGGACAGTAAAGGCCACAACTCGCCCGATGCTTCTTCGAATATCCAAATCACTGGTGGTGGACCAATCACAACGTCACTAATCTCGCCATCGTCACCCTCCAACCCAGCACCAAGGATCGAGGACAATACAGGTCGTCACCCTTTATATTCGCCTAAATCATCCCATCCCAATCACCCGAGTTCACCGCCTCCGCGCAAAGATACCTTGTCCTCTATCTCCACGCAGGCTACGACTAATTCCACGGCCTCTACCGAGACCAACAACACATCGTACAGTGCCGAGTCTTCACCAAATTTACACCAATCAATCTTTTCTGTCAAGGACGGCTCCGACGTCTCTAACAACCGGAGGACCAGCAGGAGACGTACCGGGCCTCTATCGCAACAGTCTAGAGAGAGGGCTGCTTTGATCAGGAAGCTAGGAGCTTGTCATGACTGTCGACGATGACGGGTTGCTGTAAGTCTGGCCCGAAATTTTTTCCTGTCAATATTCATGCATTTATTCTACTCTTTTCCCTTCTATGTTTTCACCAAGTGAAAAATCATGTCGTGCGGCCGTTGAGCCTACCAACGCTGTATTTGCATGCCATTCACGTCTTGCTCTCGTTCTCTCGTTCAATGCGCGTCTTTAAGTTATATCCAGCTGATAGGGTCCTAAACTTTTTGACAGTGTCACCCTAGCCATCACGATATGACTTGGGAGGATCTCCTGAGTCGTTTCCACAGATCTCACAGTCCTAATGTTGCCGAAATCACCCCTTCTGTGGGCACAGTGAGGCCACTTAGCCCGGTCTCTTCTCTAAATGCGATCCAACCACACTTCGCGCCAGAAGTGCAGGATATGGATGTGGATTCTACGTCAAATATACTGAACCAACCGAGTCGCTATCCGCTGAGTGATGCACGCATACGCACTCCTCTACCATCTGGACCTCGGCTTGAAAAATCTTTATCCCTTCCCGGAATCGAATGTCTGAAGAACGAGCTACAGACAAATGCGAACAAACTTTTGTCAGCTTCGAACCGTGGCCGATAAAACAGTGTCCAGGTGTTATTACTCTTCTGGCACGACGATGACGACATTGCCGTTGTCCAAGATTCTGTCCGAGAGCTGGCTGAAGTTTTCGACAAGCACTATCATTTTTCACTCCAAATTCAAGCTATTCCATCTGCCTCTGATGGATTCAAGACTTCATGGAGGTGGCTTTCGCGCCGACTTAATGACTTTGCTGAAGATAGAGACCACCGCGATGTTCTTAAAGTCGTCTATTACGCTGGTCACACGTATCTTGACTTTAATCGTGAGATGATCCTAGCGAGGTAAGTCGGTTACAGAGACTTTGCGTTTGCTTTGAGCATTTCCTAACTTGCAGGTCAGTTCTAGGGACAAGGATAAGGCATCGATCTGCCGATGGAGTGGCATCCAGCAAATTCTAGAGGAAGCTGGTGCCGACACACTCATCATTATGGATGCGGCATACTACCCGTCGTGCAAAATCGTGCGACAAAGAGGAGTTCTGGAAATCCTCGCTGCATCAATTTCCGAAGGTCATGTTGCATCACTTGGCAGATGCTCATTCACACGCGCCTTGGCAGAGCAGTTGAGGATTCGGGCTGCACGGGCGACGCCCCTCTCTGTGGCCGAGTTACACGCTCACTTGTTGTCGCAATACCCGCAAATGGTGCATGAAAGCCAACCCGAAGCAGTCATCGTCACATCATTCCCTGTCCCTCTACATGCTATGATGTCGGGGAACCCAAGGATGCCTTCTATATTTCTCTCGCCTCTCCAGAATAGTAGCCCGCTGCGGAAAAACTTCTCGTTTGAAAATAGTCCACAGCTTCACATAACAGTGAAGATGACAGATGATAACACCGATATTGAGAGCTGGAAGCAGTGGGTGAGACTAATGCCAGAAGGGATAAAGGAGGTCAAAATTGACGGTCCTTTTCGGCCATCTTTCAGATAGCCCTCACGGGATCTAAAAACCCGGCTTAACATGACCCATAGATCAGGACTTTGTTTGGGTTCTTTCAAAAATCGCTTTATAGCTGATCTTGCAGCCCTGAGCCGCAGATACTGCCACTGAAATCCGCTTCCCGCCCTACCTACAATACGTTACATGTTAGACTTTGGTACGATTTAAGAAGGGAAATCTTTTTGCTCGTCTTCAGAGCCTAGGTCTACTCGTCAGTTGTTTGCTTGTAAGCTATGTACCCAGAGAAGCCATTTACGCGCGCTTGTCGAGAGAGGATTCTCGTCTACATAACATGGCCCAGACACGATCAAATGAGAAACAGCTGTTGCTGCCGTGTCCGCAACCTTTGAACTCGCCTGTCCGTGTGCATGTATTTCGTGCGTCGTGGCAGGACAAATTCGGCCCACATGAATCGACAGGATTAGGTACCTCACCTGCCCATGTACTAGGGTCATGCGATACATCCTGGAAAGTGTATGTACGTCGGGCTCAAGCCTGCCGGTACCTTCACGATTGTCTGCGGTTCACGGGGTGCTGGGCTATGCCGCCCCGAGTACCCAGGCGCCCTGCATGGTGGGCCGTCGTGGTTGCCACAACAACTACATCAAATGCTTAGCTCTCTGTCAACAAAGCCCATGGTAAACCTTGCTACGTACCTACAGAACATCCATCCCAATTGCAATTACGCAGAGCGACGCGATGTAAAGCTTGCTGTTTACTGCTGAATTGCCTAAATTAACATTTAGCACACATCTGTTAAACTCTTTTACAGTCATGGACTCGCCGCCGAAACGAATGACGCGAGCTCGGGCCGCAGCCAAAGCCAGCGCGGCGAGCACAAGGACCACCAGAATTGTGACAGCAGCTGCCAAAGCGCGTTCGTCATTGACCGCCACAGCAAGCACGAAGAGTACAGCTGCAAAAAGAAAAACAAGAGCCGACGAAACGGACGATGCGGATGATGAATTAGCCGAGATTAATGCCAGACGAGCTGTACGAGCTCGACCTGGAAAAAGAGATGCACCGAGTGGGAGTAACATAGCCTTGGCGAATCCGGCATCTACCAGGAACCCACGTACGAGAGTTATCAACCGAACTACCGTCGCGGCTTCGGATAGCACTCATTCATCAGTTCGCACTCGTGGTCGCATTAGAAATGGCCCTGGGAACGAGCCGGCACCCGCCGCCGAAGAAGTGGACAAAAAGGCTGCTTGTACTCGTGCTGGCACTGCTACGAAAGTAGCCACAGAACGGCAAAAATCGACCGCCAGGAGGACTGTCAAGTTTCAAGAGCCAGGAAAGGAGAATATGAGCTTGGCGGCGAAGGCCAAGGAAACAGCCTCCGAAAACGCGCACCAAGGACTTCGGGGGCGCCCTACTCGTCGGGCAGCCGCATCTATTCCAGCAAAATCTGATCCAGCCCGTAAAGCCGTCGAGAGCGTGCAAAAAAAGCCACTGAGTCCTAAAAAGGTGACGCAGATGCCGGTTTCCAGAGACAGAGATAGCTCGGAAGATGAGCTTGCGAGTGGCGAAAGAGTTAAGGGGGCTTCGAAGAGTCTCGCGAAGATGAATGAGAGAACTGAGGCTGGCTCTGCGAAGAGCGACGACCAAGACTCCAGAGATGCGACCAAGCTGACTGCAGGATCAAATTCAGTTGTTTTTGGGTCACCACCTCGACGGCCGCCTACCTCGCCGCCAAAAGAATCGCTGAAGTCACCTGCCAAGAGGATCAATGGTTTGAGATTGCCCTGCTCAAACGTGAAATCTATAACTGCTTCGTCTCTTGAGAAAGATTCTCAACCTCCACTGCATCGCCCGACGACCCTCCTTCAGTCTCCTGCCAAGCGCCCACCTTCTCCTATCAAAGGGTTAAACTTGCCAGCTATGCCTCCTGATGGCACATTGAATATTCAGGGCCCATCGAGAGGTTGTCACTTGCTTCAATCTCCCGCAAAACGTGCCATGCCTGGGGTCAGTAGCCTGAGGCACATCCCCAGAGACAATGATGCCTCGCTGACGGCATCGCCTGGAATGCAACCTATCATGGCGTCCACTGCGCCTGGTTCTCTACCCGGGCGCCCATCGCAACTACTTCTGGCAGATGAGTTCGAGGATTCGACAGGACATATGATGACTGACAACCCTTTTGATGCGCCACTTGAAAAACCTCGATTTCCTGGGCGAATGTCCGCCGTACTACCACGGCAATCAGACTCAAGCTATGCCGGTGAGGTGACAGATGAAGTTGCTGAAACATCGCAATCGATCTTGCCGAGCCACTCGAAGTCATTTGAAAATAAAAACAGCGTGTCGTCTGATTACCCTGTGGAGGAGAACTCTACACCACGTCTAAATCGAACCAACACGCAAATAGCAGGTGTTGTTGAGGAAGCTGTCCAAGATGACCCCATGAACCTGGAAGAGATCATCAACGAGATGGAGGACACGGGAGAAATTTTATCGCACACAGTTGAAGCGAATGCAGTGGTCGGACAACTACCGAACGACATAGACTTTCGGCTACGAGACGATGTTTTGAACCTGGATCGCAATTTGCGGTTGAGTTTAAACTCTGAAGACGAGTTTTCTCCATCCAAGAAGCTCTTAGCATCAAGATCATCTCGAAAACGGCAAGACAATAGTATGAGAGACTCCATATATGCTACCCAAACATATTCTAGAAGATCTACTCTGGGTCTTACCTCATTAGCCGAACAGCTTAGTGCTTGGTCTGCAACGAGTCCAGTCAAGGAGGCAAAGGACATTTCCAATGAGGCCGACGCCTCAGGTAGCGCATCCATTGCAGGTGTTGATCATAAATCTGCGGCAACATCGGACTCGGAGCCCTCTCTGTTCAAAAACAGCTTTTTCGAAGATGAATTCGTGGTACACGCCGATCCTGGCTCGTCGAGGGAGCAGCAGTCCACTGGACAAGATGAGAGTGATGACGCAGTATCCATCGAGGATATCGCTATGCTTGACGAAGATGTTGCTCTTGTCGAAGAGGCGAACAACATGTCTCTTATATCTCAGCAGCAGGAGGAACCTTGCGACACTTTGGCCAGTGCAGACACCTTGTCGGAAGCTAGTCAAGAGTATGGCGATGAGAATGAAGTGCCGATTGACCCTGCTCTTTCCACCAAACAAAAGTATGAGATCATCACCCCTGCTCGACCGTTGCCGTTGCAACAGACGATGTTTTTCACGACTACAAAAGTCCCACTCAAACCAGCAGACGATTCAGAGCCAAGTCCAGTCAAGAAACGTAGCTTTAGTGCTTCACGTGCAGCTTCTAAGAATGCGGGAAATCTACCACGGAGGGCTACGGTCATTTCGTACTCGCCGACCAAGGAGAGGAGGCGAACCTCTATCCTTCCTACGGAAGATGTTTTCTCCACGCCAACAAAGGGAGATATGTGGTCGAACGTCGAGACGCCTGGTAGAACTCCGCGGCGGGACGTTAATCCTGCGCTCCTACGTGGCGCTGTAGTTCTGGTAGACGTGCACACCACTGAGGGAGCAGATGCCAGTGGCATCTTTGTCGAGCTTCTGACCCATATGGGTGCCAAGTGTGTAAAATCTTGGCACTGGAACCCCAACATCTCGAGCGACGGGGATAGCTCGTCAAGCAAAGTTGGAATCACTCACGTGGTTTTTAAAGATGGTGGCAAGCGCACGATGGAAAAAGTCCGTGAGGCAGGCGGTGTTGTTCATTGTGTTGGCGTAAGCTGGGTTCTCGAGTGAGTCAAACTCCAAAACGGCTGAGTTCAAACGTAAATCATTGACGCCCAGCAACAGTTGCGAACGCGAAAACGAGTGGCTAGACGAGACGCCATATTGTCTAGACACATTTGTTATTCCACGTGGAGGCGCCAGACGCCGGAAGAGTATGGAACCCAAAGCTATTGCTAATATGAATGGAACCATCGTGCAAAGTAACAATAAAACATCGGGACCGCCTCGCACACCAAAACGGCGAAGAGAGAGCACTCTCTGGATGCACACGCCTCCCGAACAAGGTGATGAGGATAATGAGGAGGACTTGGAATGGTCATGCGCTTTGCTTACTCCAGTGCCCAAGACTCTAGCGCCAGAGGCAGTGGCGAAATATGCCTCTGAGCTTCCTGAAACCCCATCGTCACAGGAAGAGTCTGACCTCATGTCACCCACCAAACAGAGCTTGTTGACAAGAACTTGCCCTCCAAAGGAAAGCAAATACCGCAATCTGGGAGATGGGATCCTCAGTCGAGATAAGGACGAGCAGGTCTTGATGAGACTGATGGCGGCAAGACGAAAGAGTCTTCAATTTGCGCCCAAGATAGGCAGTCCTTTGGCACGAACTTGGGACTGAAACGGGCTTTCTTTGACACCAGCCTCTGAGCTGGTCTCGATTGGCGTGACTTTCAAGGTCCGTCAGGGGTGAGATGGTTCGATATACTATGCAGACAGGACATAACACTTAGCATTGTCACAACTTGGAGCCGGGGCGTTTGATTCCTAGAGAAGACGTTTTTCACACTACGTCAATGACGCTTTTGTATTCAGATCCATCAAGACAAACATGTATATTTGCATTTCTCTCTCCAAAATAGCAGAGCCGACATGCTACAGAAGGAAAGCCTGTAGCCTATATACGATCAGCTATCCTGCATGTCTTCGTAGTTGGTTTTCGTCGTCAACTGGTGAATCAGAGATAATACGCTTGCGAGATGCTGTACTGATCAAGGGTTATTTGCCGAGACCGGCGTATTAAGCAAGCATGTTTTCAAGCTGCTAAAGATGAGAAAGGACGTCTGAAACTCTTGAACGGCTGGAAGCGTGGCACTTCTTGGCTCAAATGTTCATTTCCAGCCATTGTCAACAGCCTCATCGTATCGTCCCGGCCGACTTTTCATCAGGAGCTACTATCTGAAAATTTCTGCTCTGGTTCATTTGCGCTCCGAGCAAGATGACATGCTTCAGGGACAAAAGTAGAAGACGAGGAAGAATCTTAGAAGCGTGGAGCTATCAGATCTGTGGCGAATTCTATTGATTCCATTCCTCCTTCTACGCTTTGACCCAGGCCTTCATGGCCTTTATGGCATCTCCGTCATGCGCTCTGAGAAGTTCGGTGGCCTTCGCCTTAGGAACCTCCAACTGGTCCACTAGTAGAGCCACGTCCGTCTCGTCAACCTTGATGTTCTTGGAAGGAGCAGCTTTAGGAGCCGCGGCGGGTTTTGAGCCCCCGAGACTCTTCATCGCCTTGCTGACTGCTTCGCTGTCGACTTCTTTACTGCTGGCTTCGTCGTTGGCGGTGGTTTGAAGCTCGTCTTCGACATCGCCGGTCGTGGCGCCTTCATGGACGGTCGGGGGTTGTTCATCGGCCATTATGGAAAAAATAGACTCGGAAAATCTCAGTTGGTCGGATCAGTAGGTTGTTTGTCGGAGCTTCGTAGTTTTGAAGCCTGCCGGATGGGGGGAATTGACGAGGGCGTGTTCCCTCAGCTTTGTGGATGGGCAGCTTGATGTTACAGCGATAACTACTCCGTAAGGAGGGGTCAATTTTTCGTCCACCGAAGTCCATTCAGTTCCTGCTTGAGGGTGGGGGGGAGGTGCCGGAGGACAAAAAAGCCTACTTACCTAGAAGTTTTATCCTTCTTTCCCTAATGACATGCACTTTCACTTCAAGTCTTGGGTCTTTCGCCAGTAGGCATTGATATTTCGTGCTTCATCTAATACTGAAGCGCCTGTGCACAATAACAATCATGGTGGATATTCAAATCGATGCTACCGTGGTCCCATGAGTGCATGGAGGGGGTAAAAGGGGGGGGTTTGACAAGTATTTGACCACCTCATTGTCCCTAGTAGGGAAATAACATAATATACTTATATTGAAAGTTATGCTCAAATTTACATTTATAATCTAGCGTATCTTGATGTATTCGTAATTCTATATTCAAGGTAATCCTATGTGAACATGTTGTACATTAGCCTGGCTACCTATCTACCTAGGTACTTTTGACCACTATGTATTGACTGTAGCATGGCGTGGCAGTATCCACCCGGCGTCATGATTCGCCAATTCTGGTTGACGTTCAAAGGCGGCTTTGCAGCCCGGAGAAAAAAATTATTGTCAAGAGCCACACCTACGCACAAAAAGTCGCATGAGACGAGAATCCTTGGCGGCAGCGAGAACCGACCTAGAGAGCTAGTCTTCAAGCGCCACCCAGCCGGAAGCTCACCGTTCCTTGTACCAACATCCCGTCTCCAGCTGGCCTGACTCTGTCTCAAGAAAAGCATCTTCGACTGAGTGACTCACAGAACTGGCACCGGTGTCAGTCTAAAACCTTGTGCAGTGACTACCATTTTCACTGATTGCAATTGCTGGCTCAACAGAACCCGCATCTTACGTCCAAATCCATTTCCCTGAATAAGAATTCACATTGCATCTGCTGGCGCTCTATCCCATCGAGTAAGACAGCTGCGTTTTATACTCCAGAATTACCACCTCTCAGCATACAGTCTGAGTTAATCAGCCGTCCACCGCCTCAAGCAACAAACGCAAACCACGAGCGCATTTCACCATGGCCTCGCAACCCTGGAATCCGGCGACATGGCGATCAAAGCCCATCAAGCAATCTCCCGCGTACCCTGAGCCCGAAAAGCTTTCACAAGTCGTCAAAGAGCTCTCACGGATGCCCCCGCTCGTTCATCCCAATGAGATTCTTGCACTCAAGGCACACCTGCGGGATGTGGCTCATGGCAAGGCTTTTCTTCTGCAAGGCGGCGACTGCGCCGAGCTCTTCGACTACTGTGAACAGGGCGCCATCGAGTCAAAAATCAAGCTTCTCCTTCAAATGAGCGTGGTCCTTATCTGGGGCACGAACAAGCGAGTTGTCCGCATTGGCCGCATGGCTGGCCAGTACGCCAAGCCGCGTTCTAGTCCTACGGAGATGTACCAGGGCAAAGAGATTCCAAATTTCAGAGGCGATATTCTCAACGGATATCATGTTGATGAGAGAAACATTGACCCAAACCGTCTGTTGAAGTAGGTTGCAATATTCCGGCGGACATATCCGTGGCAACTTGTAATCCAGGTATTTGGGCTTGGTGCTAATTTCTCTTAGAGCATACCATTACTCTGCTGCAACACTGAACTACATCCGCGCCTCCATTGCCTCTGGAATTGCAGATCTACACCGACCCTTTGACTGGGGGTTGGGCCATGTTCGCGATCCGATATTAAAGGAGAAGTACTCAACTATTGCCAACAGCATTCAGCAAACCTTGCGTTTCCTGGAGGTCATCAAGTCTCGCCCTGACGAGCTGCAAACTGTAGAGCTCTTCACTAGTCACGAGGGCTTGCTTTTGGAATACGAGCAGCCTCTGACAAGATTTCTCGAGGCACCACAAACGCCACCCGCTCCCTCGGCAAGCAGCAGAGCTCCGTCACCGCCGCCGCCAACAGCTGATGATGAGTCTCATTCGGAAGAAGCTTACTATGACACCTCGGCACACTTCATTTGGATCGGAGACAGAACACGTCAGCTTGACCATGCACATGTGGAGTTCTTCCGTGGCATCGCCAACTCCATCGGTGTCAAAGTTGGCCCTACAACGCCTACCTCCGATCTTCTTGATCTATTGAGAACGCTCAACCCCAATTGTGAACCAGGCAAGATCACCTTGATTACCCGCTACGGAGCAGGCAAAGTAGGCGAGTTGCTTCCCCAGCACATTCGCGCGGTCGAGGACTCGGAATACCGGCGGTGCGTTGTCTGGCAATGTGACCCCATGCACGGAAACACACTCTCTACGCCATCGGGCATCAAAACGCGACGTTTCAACGACATCTACAAGGAACTTCAGGAGTCACTCCGCATCCACAAAGAACAAGGCAGTTACCTCGGCGGTGTGCACCTCGAGCTCACTGGCGATGCTGTGACGGAGTGTCTGGGCGGCAGTGAAGGGTTGGAGGAGGATGACTTGTCCACCAACTACACTTCCTTCTGCGACCCGAGACTGAATGAGAAGCAAGCTCTTGAGTTGGCGTTTCTTGTTGCGGATCATTTCTCACAGGAGCATAGAAAGGATGCTTAATTCCTGTAAATAGTGATATGAAACCACGTGGCAGGTCAAGTTGTGCTGATGAGGCGACGCAATGACGGCAACCGCTTGCAAATAGACGCAAGTCCCAGAGATGTCGAGCACATGTTCTAGTTGTCACATCTTGTTCCTTGCCGTTTTTGGAAGGGGTCAAGTCTGGTAAAATGTTCTTGTTTATAGATCATGACGGATGAAACGTTCGATGGTTCAGGTATCTTTGAGACTTGGGAGCTGCAGCCTCGTTCATTCGCATCGAGATTCAGTATCTATTTGCATTTAAAAGTCCGACGTTATTGGGTCAGAGCAGTGCAACTTTCATGATGTGACCGCTCCGCGGGATTTAAGCTGATTGACTCTAATTGAAGTCGTGTTCGGAACTTATCTCGTATCATCCATCGCGCGAAGCTGTGCGGACGCCTCTGCCATTTTTTTTTTTTGTTTTACTGTTGGTCATGATGTTCCTCCTGACAGAAACTTTCACTACACTGCTACACCCATGCTAAGATAGATCGTCTGTGCACCTTCAAAGGCGTCACCTTTGTCCAACTTTTGCCAGCCAGAGACGCTGCCAGCCTCGGCACATACCATGTTTTTGTATCTGTCTTTTGGTGTGAAATCGCCCATGCCCTGGGCCTTCTCGATCCAGGGATTCCACACGACGACCTGGTCGAGGTTATCTCTCACTATGCGGAAGCGAGGTCCTTGTGAATCAGATATCACGACAGGATGTTTTGCACCCTTAGCAGGCGTGTAGACACGGTCTGTCTCACCGGAGAAGGTGACGGGAGAGGAGCTTTCCGTCTTGGCCTTAGCCCCATCTACCTTGTCGATATACGTCGAATCCTCTAGCCCGGTGATCTTGACCGTAGAAATGTCCTGTCCATGATGACTGAAGTTTAGCACCTAGTTCGAGACATCTACTGCAGCCGACGTGAATGCACTATCCATGGCGACTCATCTACTCACCTTGATGTTGAAGTAAGTATGCAGCAGCATCTGACAGTCGAAAGTTTCGTCGCCATCATTCGTAATGACCAAAGTTGTGTTGAGGCTGTCCTTCTCAAGGGTTACACTGTATAATAGGCCGAATTTGTAAGGCCAAAGGGCCTTCGTGGAGTCGGGAATCGAATCAGATGACAGGCCAAAGTCCAGCTTGACGCTTGAGCTGGACCCTTCGCTCGTAGACTTTCCTAGAAAATCCCATCGAGAAGTTCGGGCGAATCCGTGCTGAGGAAGCT
Source organism: Periglandula ipomoeae IasaF13 (assembly GCA_000222875.2). Classification (NCBI taxonomy): domain Eukaryota; kingdom Fungi; phylum Ascomycota; class Sordariomycetes; order Hypocreales; family Clavicipitaceae; genus Periglandula; species Periglandula ipomoeae. The sequence goes on from AFRD01000281.1 coordinate 44,435, forward strand.
TGGAAGTAGGTGCGTGGTTTGGACTGGCAGGTCCAAAGATCTACTCAACCAGGATCAGATCAGTATTTGCTTTGCCTATATTCCCGCCTCGCTACGTCGCTCGAGCCTGTACAATGATGATGACGAATCAGGGCTATGTGCACAGGTCAATTTACGTACCGGAAACACTAAGGG
>AFRD01000280.1:0-44741 GCA_000222875.2 Periglandula ipomoeae IasaF13
CCTAACCCTAACCCTAACCCTAACCCTAACCCTAACCCTAACCCTAACCCTAACCCTAACCCTAACCCTAACCCTAACCCTAACCCTAACCCTAACCCTAACCCACTAGCTTTTGTCAAGGGACCACATTCATGAGTATGCGAGCCAGCCGTGCCACGCATTTCTCAACCGCTCCGCCCTCGATGCTGAAATGTACGGGGTATCTGCTAAACGTTTCTGAAAGACCTTGAATTTCCGCGCTGGCGCCTTCTTTTCGAACAGCAGATCTAGCTCTAGGTACGACAACCCACGCGTTTCAGGTAGGCGGAAGTAGCACCAAATCAGACACAGCAGTGCCGTTGCTGCGTAGACGAAACAAGATTTCCCCGCGAGGTTGAACGCTGTTGGGTTAAGCATCTGCGGCGCTGCAAGATTGTTGATAATGGTGAAGATGTTGTAGACAATTCTGGCAAAGGCAACAGTTTTGACGCGAAGACGGGTCGAGGGAATCTCTGCGACGACAACATAGCAGATGGGTCCGATGGTGATGTTGTAGATGAAAGTCATGGCGATAATGAGTGATCCCAGGATCCAGTTTAGCGCAATATGATCATGCAGGACCACCGAAACAATACCGGCCGCCGTCAGTATCAACACTGAAAACGTGAGGCCAGCAAGGTAAAGATTGCGGCGACCAACAAAGGGGAACAGAATCCAGGAAATCATGCCTCCCAGGATACCCATGCCGTACATTCCCGTCGCCAAGCTGAATGATTTGGAGGACTCGAAGGCAGCTTGTTCAAAGAAGTAAGGCGCATAACTGGTGAGGGTGGCGCCGCACAAAGCTTGGCAGGCCCAAACAACCGCGCATATCTCGGTTCGACGGCGATTTGATCCTTTGAACAAGTCTAGATAACTGGAACCGCCGTGGTTGAGTTTCTTTTCAATCATGTCGATGTGCTGCATTATTGCAATCGTATCGTTCACGTCTAGGTGTTTTCGATTTGAAAGTCTAGCCAGCGAATGCCTCGCATCCATTTCTCGGTCATGGCGAATGAGCCACCCTTGTTTAGTCAGTTTTGGTTCAGTCCTTCAGATTTCCTATTTTTGTTTTTAACTTACAAGGACTTTCTGGAGCGAAAATAACGCAGAAGGCCAGAGGAACTGCCCACGCCCATTGAAGAGCAATGGGAAGCCGGTATGAGAGCTCGGTTGTATTCGAGATGAGCGAGCGAAGGATTCCGGTTCCAATAAGCTGTCCTATCAGCCAACACATGTTGATGTTGCTGATGATATATGGCCGCATAACTGATGGCACTACTTCAGCGGCGTAGGTTGCGGCTAGTGTCTGAATAACACCCCACGAAAGGCCTGCATGTTGTTAATCACGAATCTACACAGGATTGCTTTGAAGGGTTCATACGTACCCGATAGGGCTTGTGATACCAGTAAGATGGTAATATCGGGGGCAAAAAACGCTGGAAACACCGCCACACACATCCAGGCCAGTGATACCAACATCATCTTGCGGTAACCAATGAGATATGACACATAACCGTGTAGCATAAGTCCTATGATCTCGCAAGCAACAGCTCCATTTTGCAGACCCATTTGCCAGAGAGGCGATATCTCGTACCGCTGCTGTTCAGGAGGGATAGCGAGAGGTTGCGTAGGTTTCCCATACTTCTCTCTGAAAGTTGGAAAAGCAATAAAGCCGTAAATGAGAGATTTTCCGTAAGCTTCCATGACGACAGTAAGAAAGAGCAAAAGTGACCACGCAATGGCCTTTGGATAATGCTTCAAGGAACCACCAAAGGTCATCTCCTTGTCCGCATACAGCCCTCTTCTCACCCGTGCACCACTGGCAGTCGAGCTGACTGAAGCACGAGGCAGCCATGTTATGTTGCTGACCGCCTCGCTGTACAAGCTGATATTATGAGTCGCACCTCCTTCATCATGACTGACCTGGGGAAGCGGAGTTGTCGTTTCTGTTTCGAAGATGGAGGCACTTGATTTATTTCTCAAGGGCAACAACACAATGCCATCCCCGTTTGTCTTGTCGTTTGGGAAATATGGATTGGGAGACATCTGGGAAGTAACAAAGTCACAAGATGACAAGCTCTTTTGAGAAACATTCGAGCTTGGACTTGACTGGACAAGAAATGCAATGTGTCAGAACGGAAAACCCGTTTGATGTGGTGGAGCAGGTCAATTGATTTATGTAGAGTCACATTGTCCCCTGGATTTAAATTTCCCGGATTTCCCCACGATCGGTGTGGAGGAGTTCGTCGAGAAGGGGACATTTTGTCAAACGTTACAATGCCCATGCATGATTTCTCGAGTCTCGGTCTAGCATGTCTTTGAGGCGCGACGGTTGGGAGAGGCTGATCAGGCGCGAAGACTGGCTGAATTCTTATTCGCCAGCCTGACTCGCCTGCATCCAAGGCGCCTGCCACCCCAAGCTAACAGCAAGCCCAACGGCTGACCTTTGTGAGCCAGGACTGTTTTTCCAACAAGGGTGAAATGCAAACCAAGGAATTCGGCCATGTTACCAAGGAGTGGCTTACACTACAGTGATTAATTCTTTGCTGACCGAGGCTGCATGTATGCAATGCACTAACGTCTTTCGAATTAAAACAGAGCGCTATTGCTTTACGGCTTGATCGTTGCCCTGAACAGTCAGTTCATGCCGTTTCAGCTGTCATTCAATTCAATTTAATACAACACACTACGTACGCACTGCAATCCCTTTTAGGACACAAATTCTCACACTTGCTTACCAGATTTTCCAGCTAGCGTCCAGACTACCAGCCAAAATACGAGCTGCGAGCAGTGGCGCGGACTAGAGACTGCTTGCAACTGTAGCTTACTGATGGTGCGGCTTGCTAGACAATATGTGGCTGGAAGCGCACCTCTAACAGCGTTGCATTTCCCTTCAAAGAGTCCCGAGCTTGAGCATCAGATCCCAATAAGGAAAAACCCAGGGCTGCCCCGCGTCCAACCCGCATTTAGACCGCGGCGCGCAGAAAGGGGCAACTTGTTCCTTTCCTCCTTCTTTGCGATTGCCAGTGTTCTTTTTACAACACTAGCTTTGCAGCGGCCGCCCGGCCGATGTAGAGTCCATGTGTTTCGGACTTGCCGCTGGCCATGTGTCTTTGGGCTTCAGGATGATCTTCAGAAAACTCGCCGAACCCTTGCGATTGTGTCTTGCGCTAAGCCCCTTTGGTTTGCGAGTGCTTGTGTAACCCTCCCCTTTTTGCTTCCTCTTCATCTTGTGCCTGGACAAAGAACAGGACTTGGAAACAATGGTATTCTGTAGTAATAAGCTTTGACTCTTCAAATACCAGTTAATTGGCACGGCGCCCTTTTAAACATTAGGTACATGGATTTCCGGTGCTTCGTTTGCGGCCACCAAGTTGACTGTTGTAGTTATACCTTACGCGGACAAAATCTTCTCGCGCATACGTCGAAACGCCCTTATTGGATATTTTTTTTTAATTAAAAAACCATGATAATAGAAGAATCACAAAGATCAATGAACTTTTTCGTGAAGTTTGATCAACAAAAGGCATAAAACAAAAACTCACCATCGGTATATTTACATTACTTTGCTTACATTGCCTTAGGTACCTAGGTACCTTACCCTGAACTCCTGGGCCGTTCCGTTTTGCGGCCAATAGTATTTTATCTAGTACGGAAGCGTGGTCGAGTAGACATCACTTCTTACTAAGCTGCAGCCTTCCCTGCACGCACACTGAACGTGTTGTCCAATTATTGATGGCTCTACCCTGCAGCGCCAGAGTAGATTCTGGCCAGGACACAGAATGCGAGGTTGGACTTCGGCGCGTCGCTCGTCTTTGCCATGATGGCTACATTGAGTCGCTAGGGTCACTCAAGACTGGATGCAGTCCATTGGTGTGAATCGAGGCCAATCGATGCTGGCTGCACCTGTTCAAGGACTCGGAGATTCTAAATCAGTCACTCACAAAACTTGGCAATCGAGACTCAGACATCATCTAAGTCCTAAAGAAAGGATCGTAGTAGCGTGTCTTATTTGACTCCAGCAGCGGGCCGTTCGCAAGCCAGCACTTTTTTGGAAACACCGCCTGGTTCATTTACAGAGCGCGAGGCCTGATGTGCGAAACAAAAGTCTGCTTTTACACGGCGTGCGTTGTGAGAGATGTCACGGATCTAACGGGCATCGCCTTCTCACGGCTGGCAACAGTGAGAAACTCATAGAAAGAAGAGCTGAAGCTTTGGTCTTTCCTGTATGCACATTGCTGATGCGGATAGCGTTCATGAGTGCAGCATTCATTTGATCCGTATCAGACTGGCCGAAGATAGCGCAGGGTAGGCGACGTTCCATTCGTGGCATACATTCACCAAAGGACAGACACATCTGGTCTTTACAGACTTTGAGTTACACTGCCTTCGTGCCTAGCCTTGAAGAAAGCTTCCATGCGCGTTACGAAGCATGGCATGCTTGCGTTCAAATGGAAATGGGCCAGAAATGTGTGTGGCGATAACCTACAACAGTGCCTCTACAGACTCTACGCCAACGCACCACAATTACATGCAGAGGACGACTACTAAGCCTCCCTTCGTGCAAAGTCCGAGAGTGCCAATCGCAGAGTAAATCAAGGGCCGCAATTGCTCTCGCCGGAGTCAATAGTCAAAGTCAATGCATCTTGCTGTAGCAAGTTGTCATCCAAAGACAGCAGCCTGGGGATTTCTAGCCCCTAGCAATCACGCAAAAGGTAGCCCGTCTTTTCTCGTCTTATCTTCTTCAGCTTCTTCCCTCTACCCGTGGTTTTTAAGGTCTTTAAGCTTAAAAAACAGTACAGTAATGTGGCGGCGCCATGCATGGCACTTACACAAGTTGAGGTATCACAGCGCATGCCTCCCCGGCTACTCGTGGTTCTATCAAGTCAGATTCTCATGAAGGATCTTTTGTCCGAGGGACTGCGCCCACAGTAGTATTGAACCATGTTCGCGATGGCGATCGACTCTCACGTTTTCGTGGCTAAGCTGCATCTCAGCCGGGCGCCGCGGGCGTCTCGGATACCGACCGAAGGCTGTGCCAGCCCAAAGGTTTCCCAAGGAGAAAAAAAGGTAACAAACTCGGAAAAGGTTGAAGCTACTGGGGCAGTATTGGCATTTTTCCCCAGTGGAACCACGGGCTTCGGCGTGGCAGGGGCGCAAATAAGGTCGCGATCCAAAAAATGTACGAGATGGGGACGTGAAGGGTCAGTGCCGGAGAATAGTGGGCGGGCTTCATCGTCATCTTGGTTAGGCTTTAACACAGCCGCTTCGAGAGTCATACTGTATGGTCAAGGTCCAATTAAGCCCGAGATTGGAGTCGCAGCATATGTTGTGCTCCACTCACTAGTCATGGCTGAGGGGTGCTGTGCGCGCGAATGCCTAGTATCGTGTTCAGAAAAGAAAAACGCAAAGAAAGATCAACCACGAAATTGTTCCAGCTGCTATATCACAAAAAAGCTGAGTCTAGTCTGAAGCCTTTGGTGCGGGACCTTGAAAGAAACAAGATTCGAGCGACCACGTCAGGAGAAAGCGCTGACAAGTGGCTTTTTGACGGCAGAGCGTAAGGCTGCTAGCGGCATCTTGTTTTTTGTTTTGTGAAAAGAAACAATCCGGGCAGCGAGCAAATCGTATGTCATCGCGGCGTTTCCATGTTCTGGAGTCGAAGCAAGGACAAGGATGCTCGGAGAGAAGCCGTGCCGTCAGCTGCCGCCACGGCTTCCATGGCAGCGGGGCGGGTGCGATTCTCGAACCAGACGTGTTCTCAGGGGCCTGGGAAATGAACAAATGCCGGACGGAGCATGGTCCACGGCACAAATGCGCCGTAGAGGGCAGTGCAGGGTCCCCCATCGCTGCGCTGGAGTCCGCCGTCGAACAAGTTGTGGTTAAAGGCCCAGCCAAGTTTGGCGGTGCACTGATGTCAACCCACCTGGACCAGTCCCATTCGGGAAGAAAAGGACGGTCGACATGACACAATGGAATCGTTCATTTCCTCAAGAGCTCGGCAACAGTCCGAATACATCTCTGTCCTAATATCCTCGACAGAAATGGCATACATATATATCCTCGTCCAAAGGCCACAGGGCGACCTTCCTGGGTCCCGTCCTTTGGTTCTCTAGGCAAAATCAATTATCCTTTCTCATCAGCGTAGAAACAAATGGATTCCACAACATCATTCAGGCAACTATCCTCCCCATGGCCAAAGTCATCCCCTGGCCTGATACAGCGCTTCTTCCAGAGCGCTCAAGATGAGCTTTCCAAAGTCAACCAGAATAACAACCAAAAATCCTCCCCCTCTCCCAAGCTTCTGAGTCCCTCAAACTCGTCCAGCCGCAGACAAAGTCACGAGGGGCATTCGCTAAGTGAAACACTCGTCGTGTCCGTCGAAGAGCAGATACTCGACGAGTCATACGATCGACACAGTAGAACATTTCACATGGTTCTGCTCGACCCGAATTATCATGTATTTGTCAGTCCCAAGGGCCACGGCTCCCTCGTATACAAGATTGCGCAACGGACACTGGTGGTAGTAGGCGACCCGTTGTGCAGCAGGGAAAACATCAGCGTCATGCTAGATGACCTACGGCAATTCCGACGCTCCAAGAAACTCAAGCTGGCATTCATGGGCGTCAGCGAATCGTTTCTCGAATACGCAACCAGCCAGCGCTGGACCAGTTTCAAATTCGGCAGCGAGCGCGTCGTCAACCCGCTCACCAACGAAGTGCTCGCCAAGAAATCTGGAAAGCGCATGCTCAGCCAGAACCGACAGCTCCTAGACAGTAAAAAGGGCGGATTAAAATTAGACGTTTACGCCCCCGGCATGACGGGCATCAACTCCCAACTGGAAAGGGATTTGAGACGCGTCTACGACGACTGGTGTCTGACAAAGCAGAACAAGGACGGAAACACCCAAGCATTCATCACAGCATACGATATTTTCTCGCAAAGAACAAAAACAGCATTCATCTACTCGATTGATCCCCAGAACAAGATATGCGGCATGGCCATGTTGCGACAACTTGACGCCGAGACAGGATTCCACATTGATCCCTGCATTGCCACGGCTTGTGCGCCAAGAGGCACGACGGATCTATTGATGATCACGGCGATGCAGATCCTGCAACGGGCCGAGATATCATATCTTAGTCTCGGCGTCGAGCCGGGCGTCACGCTGAGCGATAACCCTCGTCGCATGGACATCCGTCACCGATTGGCAAATGCAGCGTATCGCAAAGTAACAGATATGAAAAAAGTATCAGGGAAGAAGACATACTACGATAAGTTCAAGCCAGATGGTGCGCTGGAGTCAAATCTACACGTCGTATTTCCAAAGGCCATGTTTCCGATTCAGGAGGCGCTGGCCATTATGAAGGTCGCGCACGTCCGACCAGGTCACATTTTCAGCAAAAATTGAACAGCAATCCCTCTGCTTTGCCGGCTCGAGCATACATGTATTATTAGTTGTTGACAACAAAAGTCGACGATATTCCCATCATTAGCGTTGAGATTTTCTCTTTCCTTTGTTCTGCCATTCTTCCCTTCTGGTATATATAGATTGGCATGGCTTGCGACGGACGAGCACACATAAATTTGATGCTATCATGACACACGAAAGTCATCTTGGATTCATTAAAAGAGAGTATCATCGCTCAAGGTATAATATGGTACATCATGGTGAAATCAAGTGCTCGTGCAAAAACCTTCAAAGATAACGTAAGCTCACGCCAGCGCGGCTTTTGTCAAGGCAATCTCGACATCTGTGCGACGGAACCCTGCCGATCTTCCCAGACAGAACGCTTGGTTCAGCAGCGCTGTTCCTATTAGCATGATATGCCGAGTACATTTCTCTGTTCAGTGGAGACACTCACCTGTCGTTAAACTTCCTGCGTGGATTGGCTTTGGCTTCCCGGCCTCTTGCTTCGACCGATCTGGCGGTGTCGTAGAGACCAAGTAGACTTGCTTATCTATCAAAAAGCACTCAAGGTCTTGCATATCGAACCAATCTCCATCCAAATGCTCTCGAATTTCCTTGGAAAACTCCGAGAGTGGTACTAGTACTGATTTCCATGAGCGGCTACGACGGGTGTATGGACCAAGCTCAGGTGGCCAAGCATAGTGTGTGCCCGCTCCTCCGAGCTGGAAGAAGGGAATTGCCAACCATTGACTACCTAGCTCAGCCTGGCTCAGTTTTGCGTGTAGAGCGGCAGCAAAATATGTGGCAATGCGATGCCGGCCGAACGTAGGCAAGAGGAACCGAAACTTGGGCATCACGTCCATTGGCGTCCTTGTCGGGTCGGTCAGTGCCAAGTAGCCATTATATAAGATGGAGAGGTGCAACTGATCCATGAATGTGGCGTAGTTGACATCTATCGAATCCCTGGCTGGCTGTAGCCTTTGTTGCACTATGGGCTGAATGTAATGGGGGAAGCTCATCTGCGGTTGTCGAACAAGCGTCGCTTCTTTGCCAGCTTCAGCAACTCTTGCTGTGGCCCACTTGCATCCTCGCCATCTTCTTCATTCAGCTGTGACATCTTGGCCAGCTCCAGACACTTCTCCAGAGTTTCCTGTGTGCGCTTCGTAAGGCCAGCATGAGGAGCCAGCACTCCCGACTGGAGCAGAGCATCGCTGAAGGCGGCCACCGTTGTGCTCATGTTCTCAATCACCTTCTCGAGTTGGGCCGTACGTTTCGTCAGGAACGAGATCCTTGATTCTTTTCGTAGTCGGTATGCTCGCTGTGCCTCGCGTATCTGCTTTTTCCTCCGCTATGTATTGCGAATTAGTCGCTGTACGATCCTGCGAGCCTGCGTATGTTTGGCACCAGTTTGCAGCCCTCACTCACCTCTTTCGGCCCCTCTTCGTCACTTACTCTTCTCTTCTTATTGCTCGGTTTCGACTCTTGTGGTGGAATCGGATTCCGTTCCGGGCTGGTAGACGATGATTCGTGTTGATGTGTACTCGTTGTGTCGTCGGCACGGGAGCTGGACGTGCCGCCATCATTATTCCTCGCCCCGTCGAGGTCGAATCCGAACAGGTCGATATTCAGATTATGATCCCATTTTCCCTGCATTGGCATTTCATACTCGCGTGCTGAGAGAATGGACATGAGCTCGTTGTTGTGATACGCCAGCGACGAGTCTGAGGATGTAGCTGTCGCTGGCCGGAATGCATTGTCTGCGGGCTCTGTGTGTTGCGGAAAGATCCATGGTTGTACTGGTGTCTTTAATGTGTCCATATCGTAGTCGGCGCAATAGATTATAGCGCTCTACAACCTCATAATTGACAATGATGATGCTGCAAGTGGTGGAAGATGGGAAGTTATCTAGCCAGGTCGCTGTCGTAAATCAGTGGGTGACGAACATCCTCGGGCCGTCTAGATTGGCGTTTGGAGTATCCCGTAATTGGTGGGGAGCGGAGGGAGGGGAATTCGGATCCATGGAGGTCGTGGTTTGTCAGCGGCGCATTGGGCGCGGTTCACATGTCTAGTCCATTTTAGAATTCAAGGTTTTGGGGCTGCGACGCCATTTGGCATAACGCAGGCGCAAGGGTAAGAAGTCCATGAGTCGTACTCCGTACAGTAACAGTAGTTACAGCTAGTACTAGTACCAGCAGATGGCTACACCGCAAACTCCACGTCAGCCCTGTGCCGCCTGCTCCATGGCACCCCATGGCGCGCACGGCGAGTGGGACAACCTCAACCAGACCGAACGTGATGATGGGGTTCTCGGTAATAGAAGATGGACGTCAATTTGTGGCGCTGCAATAATGCGGAGAGGCAGTGACTAATTATTACAGTACCCGTCTCCGGTTTCTCGTGTGATTGTTGCAAAAAAAAACATTGATGCCGTCCTGTTGTAGATGCGCAAGCGATTGATGCCTCAACGAGGTGAAACGGCGGGGAAATAGTTCCGTATATAGAGTAGTAGCTGTGGATTCTTGTGTCTGGTGGTTTCCCTTGATCTGCTTCGTTTTTTTTTTCCCCCGAGGGCCAACACAATCCCATGTTCCCCAGCCGCCTACACTCACACTCGAATGCTCAGCTGGGCTTGACGTAATTCAAATCAGCCGCATGTGGCTGCGACAATGCAATCAAAGGTATTATACACAGAGCAAGCATTTGAGAGGGGTTCTCTAGGCTTTGTTGCTCCGATGAACCGTGGGCGACACGATCAACTGCCGAGAAGCACCACGTCCCCACTTGGTGATCTGCAACGATGATCTACAGCGGGCGCGACAGGGTATTAAGGTGCTTAATGTACGATATGCATATGTAATTCTAAAATATATATCTGAAAGAGAAGAACACAAATTTTGTTGGTCATAAAGGCTGCGCTGCGCCTGATCGCTCAATATATACCATCATCGACCAAGGCATACCATAGCCCACAGTCACTCACGATTTCGGACCTCAAGCAGACCTGCCGTTGAAAGCAAGCAGGTTCACCGTACCACGTGGCTGGTCAACGATGGCGTTCTTGGTAGCCAGTTCCTGAATACGCTTGCAAAGACCGGGACCCTTGATGCCCTCCAGGGCACCGAGATAAGCGGCAAGACCAGCAACGTGTGGGGATGCCATCGAAGTACCAGTCATTTGACCCTACACAAACATGTTAATGATCACATTTTACTTTGTTCAATTCCGGAATCAAGAACTTACCACGCGGCCGTTTGGCAGGGTCGAAGTGACATCAACACCAGGAGCCAGAATGTCAACGACTGAGCCCCAGTTGGAGCCAGTGTATCGTCGGTCATTGTAAGCGGTACCTCCAACGGTGCAGACGGATGGTTCGGATGCTGGCGAGTAGTTGCCTGCGTCCTGGTTGTTGTTGCCGGCGGCAACAGCGACGAAGATCCCCTTCTTGGTGAGAGCCGCTGCGGCATCGTTGATGGCCTGGGTTCTGCCACCGCCCAAGCTCATGTTGACAACGACGCCGTTGGGGCAGCTGCGCTTGGCGGAGTCCTGAACGACGTACTCCATACCCTGGATGATGGCATCCCAAGAACCGAGACAGTCTCGCTTGTTGTAGTCCCAGTCGAGGACCTTGATGCCGTACAGCTTGGTCTTCTTGGCAACACCGTACGTCTTGCCACCGATTGTTCCGGCGACGTGAGTACCATGACCGCAGGTGTCAGTTTGTCCGTTGAACGACTTGATCTGCTGGGCACGGCCCTCGAAATCCTGTTCATGTCATATATCAGCGCTGTCTTCTACCCAGATCACTGGTCTTTCACTGGTGTACTGACCGGATGGCGCGCATCCAGACCGGAGTCAATGATGTAGGAGCAGGTTCCTTCTCCTGCGCTGCTGTCATAGACGTAGTTGTTGTTGCCGGCCTTCCTGTTGGAGATTCTGCCCAAACCCCACGGGGCATTGCTCTGGGTCACGAAGCCCGAAGCACTGGCTTGTGCGTTCTGCTCAATGTACTCGACCTGACTAATATTAGCATGAATGATACTATGAGGGAAATGGTCGTCACAACTTACATCAGGGTGGGATCGAAGGGCCTCCAGAGTGGAAGCATCGAGCTTGCCGCTGAAGCCACGGAAGACGGAGTTGAACTGTCGGCTTGGCTGGCCAGGGAGGAGCTTCAGGACATCTTCAAGGATAGACAAGGCGCTGCCCTCCTTGAACTTGACGATGTACTCGTCGGCGATCAAGCTTTCGCCTCTGGGAACCAGCAGAGGAGCGGGCTCTGATCGTTTGCCGGTAGGACCAGCGAGTGCCAGAGGCAAGAATGAAATGAGCAGGGACAGACGCATTTTGAATGCTCAGTGTATCGTAGCTTGGTGTTTCGGTAGGTAGACTTGTTTGACCAGCAACAACTTCGAACTGAACTTGCACAAGATACCAGAGGCGATCAATCGAGGAGCAAGACTGATGCTTTATACATTTCCTCCTCATCCCTCACAGCATCATGAGAGAAGTTTATCATCCGTTATGCCCCTATCTCATCAAGGCAATTGTACTCTGATGTCCTATCAAGGTAGGCATGTCCACGAATTCCTTGGTATCGTAGTCATGATTACTCGGACTCGGCCGTGAATCAAACCCATTTTGGGAGCTGTTTCTGCTCGCCAATCTAAACAACTACCCATGTGAACACAGCGCTGATCCGTCTCCGGAAGTTTCATCGTACATCACGAAATCAATTGGCAAATCGCAAAGGCATATTATATTGATCGGATTGGTGTCCTTCCCAAAGAACACTAGCCACACTCGAACCTGTGGGTCCCGGAGATCAAACCCCAGAGCTCCGTTGTCGGCCCACCTTCTACATGAGGCTGGTTGGGAGACCACCGCGCGGTCTAGACTAGAGCCCGGCGCTCTTGGCGGCTGACGACCGATCCATGGAGATCACCACATTGAGATTGCTTCGGGGGGTTTTTAATCGCTAATCGCCGAGGCGTTGATATGCTTATTTGAGATGCATCTATTTAACTACCTGCTTTAATTAGGAAGTAACACGGGTTTGTCCAGTTTGCTCATGCCTTAGTTGGAATGGTTACTGGCCGTACATGACGGATGCGGTCGTGCCAAAATGAGTATCTATGGTAGCCTCAACTTTATGTTAGTTATTCCTTCCTCATGGGTGAATTACTCGTCATTATTGTCTGGTGTATATGATGAGAGATACGAGAATCTTTGTCCTCTGATCAATTCAATGATCTCGATGAATTCCGTGTGTGAATACGGAAGTCGGACTCAGGGCGACTAAGATAGAAGGAGGTTTAGAATCGAGAGACGCGACTCTTGTAAGGCTGTTAAAATATGCCTAAAGGAAACATTTATTACGTTTATAAAGACTGATCCACTCCCAAACACCTCTCCCGCCCAATGTAAGACGTTTGTCGTTAAAACGAGGCTATATCATTCCTCTTACTGGAGATATGTTAAATAGAGGGCGAGGAAGTACAGTATGGGGTTCATTGCGCTGTGCGACAATAATTGATGTCAGAATAAATCTTTTCACGTCAATTGACCACCCTTGGTCATTTTGCACGCTTAATAGAAGAAGGAATGTCCGGTCCATAAATCTATGACCGGATCAGACCTGTATATCATGTATGCTTGAAGACTACGAGCTCTGATGCTGATCTCCTCAAATTTTCAATTGATACTTACAACTTTGAGCTTTCTTTCCAAGAAACTTTTGAAAAATGTCAGCCATAGAATAAAGACTCGCCTGAAATCACAGCTCACGGGTGACGGCCAGTCTGATCACTTTGTCTACTCTGGCTTTATGTTCAAGTGCACCGCCAACAGCAACCGCGCGACGTCATTTGAGACAAATTTGAATTGCGCCAATCATTACATTTCAAAAGTTATTCGCGGCCATGGTGGTAGCAATGCGAGATGTATTAGCGGCTTCCATATCCGAGGTTACCGACGGACCCGTTATGTTGGGACTTATACTCGTCAATTCCTGCTCATCAACTTCCGTTGTTGCGGGCGATACTGCGTCGGAAGGAAGTCCGGGGCTCGGGCATTGGCGGGGTCCCCAATACGGCAGTTGGCTTAGGCGGCCAAGCATCTGCTCTTCTCCAGTCTGGGGTCTGCAGGGGATTCAAGATGGACTTGATGGGCCAGGCAATCGACAAGGACAGTGCAAGTCACGGGATACCTTGATAGTGCCATGAATACCCCTGATGCTGATGGTAGCACTAATTTTATCAAGGGCTTTACTGACCATGGCAAGGACATCATGGCCATAGGACAGGGTTAAGTAGGACTGTAATCGTGCGCAGGCTATGGCGGATTGTGGAAATGTCACTACTGAAGCCGTGGTTGAATTTGCTGGGGTTGGGCATTATGGAGCACAGTTGGTCTCCGCAATGCGGACAATAGCAACACCAGCAATGAGCTGGGGTTTCTGAGGGTGGCTGGCGGTGACGGTTACTTCGGGGGAGGTAGTACAGCTTCTGTCCATTTCGTTGATGTTGGGGACCATTTATTCCTTTGTCTGTGTATACCAATCGCACGGCTACAAAATGGGCCTTGGGAGGTACTGGCATAATCGAAGGATTGATATGTTCTATCATTTCGCTTCATACTTCAAATAATGAATTCACGCGGTAAAATCTTGCCCGACATAACAGGTCTGGTGATTATTGTCCCTGCGTAGTGGTCCCAGTCGACCTTGCCCTCCACTAATTAACATCCCCTCACACTCGAATCCATGATCCATGTCTTGCCTAATCGGGAAGTAAATCACCGACACATGTCGTGCCAAGTTGAATGGATTGCCGACTTGAGCACCTCTCATGAATCGGTTCAACCAGATATGCGCTTATCCAATGATGCACTGATGCCAGGTTAGTTTGTGGTTCAAGATGTTATTGTGGATGTGACAAACCTTGATGCCGCATTTTACGACAAGACAAGCAGCAGAGAGGGCGGCACCGTTGCTGCCACTTTTGCAGTATTTTGCGCAGTCGGCACAGCCGTCACCACTGGTAGCGGGGGCTTCTGCTTGAGGTGCTTCGCTGGTCAAATAGAGGTCGCTTTGTGCGCTTTGTGCGTTCTCCACGGGCTTGGCGACCGCCACAGCGGCGAAAGCAACGAGAACGATAGTGGTCAACTTCATTTTGAATGTTGCAATTTTTGAAGAGAGAAAAATTAAATCAAGATGCGATATGTTCGTAACTGACTGGACGTTGACACCATCCGGGGTCGGGATCTCGCGACATAAATACTTACACTCCCTTGACCGCTTGCACAAGTGCCAAGTCACCCGAATCATGCGCAAAACATCTTGGCTGTACTTTTCCTGCCATTCCTAATTGCCGTTTGGAATGATCAGTTTACTTCATCTTCCTCATTTATGTTGATATTCTCTAGAACACGCACGATTGATGTTAGCGGCTCGTCGCAGCGTCGCGAGATGGCTTCGCAGGATCTGAGACAGATTCCACGAGGAAAGACCAAGGGCTCGAGACATCCAGATTTGGCCATAAAGCTCGAGCTTATCCGAGACATGTACGCAAAGAATATCACTTATCACAAAATTGGCGTGCTGCGTTAGTTCAGACTCTTCCATGATCTGCATTGTCGATTTGCGACATACCAGTGAGAGGCGAAACAGCGAGCGTCGTTTAAGTTGATTGGTCAATGTTGAGTCTCTGGACAAAAGGTATTCCAACCAACTCATTTAGTCTGGATTTGAGATATTTGACCCCATTGGTGCGCAACGGAGCGATGGCAGTAAGAGCAGAACACATGACAGCGCGCGAGTCCAGCTCAATCACTAAATTACTTGGAATGGCGGCTTCGACCAAAATACCAATTGATACATTTCAATTGAAAATTAAATGATAGGGAGATGACTATAGAAACTAACCTTATGATTCCTTCGGGAGTTTTAGCTCGTCTGCAAAGTCAGGCGTACATTCCTCTCTGCTGAAGCTTACTTTCAGGGTCCCCCTGGTGCTGTTTCCTTGTCATGACTTTCAAGTATCTTGAAACGCTTGGTTTTTAATCCCTGACGGTAATTTACGGTACAAAGAGCGATCAACAGGGTAAAACTTTACGACGGTTATGACATGGCACTTGCTAAATAGCCTGAAGCCGGGGAAAGGCTCAATCGTATCACGGGGAGCGTAAGGCAATTCCTTGCGTATTTGAGTGTATTTCTTGTTGTCTCGCACTCTATAGTTTAGCCCTCTCTTGATTTCACTACCCCGCCCTTGGGGAAGCACATGTCCTTGAGAGGCACAAGGTATCCTCGTGTCCTATTGTGCTTGTCGTTGAACGCACTGCCCACACGAAATATTATCTAGTAGGTGTATCTCCATTTGTAGGTATACTTGCTTGAGTAATTTCGCTCTTGATGTAACCCTGGTGTTTGCCATCGGGTGTGACAAACGTAATGTAGAAGTTGCCATATTTCCCGTTGACAGCCCGAAGGATGCTCGAATAGCTGAGGTCGTTGAGCTCGGATTCGAAGTTTCCACTGTCGCTAGAGTCGAGTGTGATAGACCCAGCGTTGAAGCCATCAGGAACATCAGTCGACTGGGGAAGGTCGATAGTCCCCGAAGCTCCAGTGTCACTACCTCGGATGATGCCACCGTCGTGTTGTCCATTGCCGTCACCGCTTCCTTGGCCATAAATAGAGGTGGGAATATGACTGTCAGGATCAAATCGAGGTCCGCGTCCGGTAAACTGGCCCCGAAGTGAGCCTATTCTACCTCCTCCGGCTCCGGTGAAGATGAGTCGGAAGGGCTTGCCGTAGTCTGCCCTGAGCCACTCCCTCAGGTCGCCATCTGTAACGCGGCCGGCGTCAATGACCCTCTGAGTCTGATCACGGCTGAGGTTGATGACGGTAACGTCTGGTGCAAGGCTGGGGTCCCTCTGAATGACTGGGGGAGGTCCGCCTCCAGGGAAGTAGCTGTTGGCATCCCAAGAGACGGAGCCATCTGATGTGAAATAACCCTGGATGTATCCCACTTGTGTACCAGATCTATCTATGAGGTCGATCCGGAACGGGTTACCGAAGCGCCCACCCAGAACTTGCCTGAGCTGCGACATGGTGAGACCGAGAACAAAACTTCTGAGCTGACTCTGCTCTCCGTGAATGCGTTCACGGGCCAGAATAGATCCTGGCACGTTGAGGGCCTCGAACTTGAGGTTCGTCAATGGCGCAGCCGCAGCCGCAGTGTCGTTTTTCAGCAAGTCATTGATAACATCAGCTCGAGCAATGGCGTTGGCTGTAGCATAGCTTGCCAACAAGGCAACGAGGACACTTGCGCTGAGCTGCATTTTACCAAGTTACGGGGATGAAAGAGATGAAAGAGATGGATTCAAAAGAGTTAAAGTTTAAAGAATTAGGAATCGCTTTGCTAGGAGTCGATGAGTGTACCTTATATCACTGGGCCAAGTGTATCTTATATGCCATGAGGCATGAGAAGCTCTGAATTGTGCAAGTACATCTTATTAGACTCAAGACCCTTAATCCTGTGGAGAAGATCATCGCAAAGAGAGACAGGCAACCCTCCACCTTGGCTACAATGTTTCGCTCCGGAGTTGACGCCGCAATGAGACAGAACCCCGCCTTGAGTGCGAGGCATGTTGAGAGGAATTCGGCTATCTCCTCCAACTCGCTTCTTGTTAAGTCAACTGGAATGTGACTAGTTGCCAAACTATACTCAAGTCTTTACAACTATAACGTTCTTTCTGTGGTAAGAGAAAGCCAAGATGCCAAGGACGGGGGTGATGGCACTGAAGGGCGATTAGAATAACACGGGTCTGACTAGGTTGAGGAAGTATACTCTTACTGTCCACACGACCCAGCGCTGTTGCGTCAACTTGGCGCTACTTTGCTGTCCAGCGGTCTACCTGGAACCCATCACACTGTATCAACGCCGAGAAGGAAAGAAAGTTACTCAACCTAATTTGACTGCGTCGCTGGGGTTTATAGTTAGATCTATCTTGCTAAACTGAAATTGGAATAACTATCGAACTGATCAAAATTATTGTGGTTGGCAATTGGAGAGACGCTTTGCAGAAGAAGTAGCCTCAGCTGAAACACCGCTTGACTGACGATGGGGTTTTTTATGCAAAAAAAGACAAAAGTGCTTGTTCGCGAGAATCGCATGTTGATCATGACTGTTTTTGAAAGAGAGACCCCGCATTCCGCCATGCCTCCCTTAGCGAGATGTGACGGGTACTCTGCAGTCCTTGTTGTTGAACTTCAATCATAACTTTCGGTTTTGTATAGGGTACAGCGAGGGAAGAGGAGGAGAGTCACAAGATGAATCAAGAGTAATAACTCGCTTGCTAAGAAAAAAAAACAATTGCAAGCTGAGGTACATTTGGGTTATATGGAAATGTGGAGGTCGCAATACAAATACGTTGATGAGGACTTGTTTATGTTCTTTCATTCACAACTCCAAAAAGGGCAAGATGCTAATATAGCCGCAAATAGCAATGAAACTTAATGCAACATTATGCATAGGCGAAATGTGCGTGCATATCGTTTAGTGAAGTTGTTTTATTTTTCTATGAACGGCAACAAGCAGATGTGCTGCAATAGACAACAAGCAATGGAATCATCGAATCATAAATCATGCGCATCATCGGACATCAAGCATAACGATGTGTATATACCGGTGCATTGGGGCGACGCGATGGTGGCGGCGGAGGCGGCATGGAGACGCCCGTCATTGCACGTGGCGCGGCACCTGCACCTGCATTACCGCGAGCATAAGCCTGCTGCGTGTGGAGGGCGGCCAATCGAGCCATGTTCTTCTCCTGCTTGGCTCGCGACGACTTGCGTCGAAGGCAGCTGATGCAACACCCGACCGCGAGCAGCACCAGCAGAGAGCCCAAGACAACAATGACGATGAAGATGGTCTTGTTACGGTCGATCCAGGACGACACGCTCGAGCTGCCACCGCCGCTTCTTCCGCCACTACCTCCTCCGCCAGACGCCCGACATTCGCCGTTGTAGCAGCGATTCGATCCCGACTGTCCACATGGAGTTCCGTCCAGGAAGTCGGCTCCCGTCACCTGGCAAGACGAAGACTGTGCGTCCGCGAGGCAGTTCATCTGGCAACTAGAGCTGCTGCATGCAGAGACTGTGCCAGCCATACCGGTCGAATTAAACAGGGCCACGCTGCACTGCTGGCTACGCGAGGTGCATTGCCCAGACGCGCACGTCAGCGTCGTGCCATTGTTGCCATTACCGCAGGATTCGCCATCAGGTCTGCGTGTGTCATCAGGGCACGAGGCCGATGAGCCATTGCAGACCTCTTCCGGATCGCAAGGGCCCAGGCTGGCCCTACAAACGCTCCCACTGCTCGAGACTTGACACTGTGAAGAGCAACAACCGTCGTTTGACGGATTGCAAACGGCGCCGTCAACCAACTGACAAGTCGTCGGGTTGCAACAGCTGTTCGAGCCACAGCCTTCTGTTCCGCCGCAGTCGCACTCCTCTCCAGGCTCGACAATGCCATTGCCACAGACGCCGCTGGAGATTGTGGTCACGTTCTCGTTTCCTGAGAGGCAGGTCGTGCGGACAAAGTTACGGCCCATGGCTGTGCATATGTTGCCAATGGTGCATGGAGAAAACTCCGTCATGGTCCTTGTCGATGCTGGGTTCATAATGTATCGTCCGTTGGCATCGCAGTTGCTCTGGCTCAAGGGGCAACATCTCTCAGACGATGCCCCCGAGTTGCAATCTTGGGTGCAGTCATGAACAGCCCCAAAGTTGTGTCCTATCTCGTGCGCAAGAACCTGCCACTCAGAACGAGTGCGGATCACCACGTTGGTCCCGGGTGTTCCCTGCGTCCGACCACTGGCCCCGTTGCAGACGGTCCCGATCCATGCGATGCCGACCGTGGATCCAGAGTTGCAAGTGCTGAGGAGAGACCATACTGCGTTCCCGTCGTTCCCCAGCGACCGTCTCCATCTTGTGAAGAGTTGGAGTCGATCCGAGATGGAAACGCTATTGCTGCATGCGAGGTTCCACGGTGTGGAGCTCGAGCCTCCGACGTTGGGGCAGTTGGCATTGCTAATGGTCAAGTTCTGAACTCGCAATGACACGTTGATGCTCTGCTCATAAAACCGAGAGGCTGTGTTGACGAGCGATAAGACGTGCTCCCGAAGCTCATCGGACGAGCTGAACTGGGACGTATAAGAGCAATCGGTCGCAAGCCCAAGCAGCGCGATCTGTCTCGACGTCGGGCAACCGGCGGTCGAACCAATAGAATTCGTCAAGTCTAAGCTGTTCAAGCCTCCGACTTGACGCCCCTGCAATCCATCACCGCCCGTCGCAAAGTCAAGCTGACTTTTGTTCCAGTCAAGATCGGACGCACCGCAAGTTGCGTTATTTGCGTTACGTTTTCGCAGCTCTCGGCCTTCAGATTCATCGTCCATCGCTTCCCTCCAAGCTATCATTGATGGGTGTCCAGGAACGGACACAATCTCGGGGTCGCCCAGAGACCAAGTCTTGAGGTACTTGTAGTCTTGCTGCACATGATATTCGGTATCATCGATGCTGAATGCCCCTTCACCTAACTGCCTGCCATCTTTGACGAAGAATGACATCCTGGCCCATCCTACCGTTCTTTTCAAATCCGAGTTTCCATCCCCTAAAGATTGTACCAAGGTCGTGCCTCGAAATGCCAAGTGGCTACCTGCTGTTATTGTATTGACCGAATTCACTGACCCGTCTGCGCCAACGTGGCGGACCAGAATGGGCTGAGAAAAAATATCCTCGTTCCGCTCCAAATCGAGGACTATCCTTTTGGCGGGTTCGGTGCGTAGGCGAAATGACAAGACAACATGGTCGGAAGACTGGTGCGTAATAGGTGTTGACGAATATTCCACATCCTCTAGATGTACGACTTCGCGAGGATTGTCTTTTCGAAATGACTCGGCTGTTCAAGAAGCCGCGTTAGCAGATTCCTCCCAAATTCGGCTTTGCCACATACCATAGCTCCAGCCTGCCGTAAGTAAAAAGAGAGCCAAATATGACAGTTGCAAAACCTGAAATCTCATTTTGTTCCGCAATGGCTGCATCACATCCCAACCGTTGGCGATCTCAATCAGATAAAAACCCGGCCGCGTCAACTATTTAAATATTGTCTTGGGCATGAAACTGATGCCTCTATCCACTTTTGATGCGGCGTTATCGAAACGTTGTCGACCCTCCCGCCAAGACCAAGTTCTCTCACAACCGTCTATGACGCCTGCAAAGTGAGAGAGCCAAGCACACGTTGACGGATGGCAAGCAAACCGACACGATTCAGACCGGTCCAGAAGACTCAATTATTCCAATGAGCGCATGCGTGGCGGTATCGGGAGTGTGCGAGCTAGACATATGCACAGCCCCAATTCCCTTGATATCCAAGTTGTGATTCCGAGCTCTTTTTTTGCGCTCTATTCACACCGACGATGCATCGGGGTTTAGCACTTTGAGATAATTCCGACGCGATTAGGCTTAGTTACTACTCTATCAGTGTGGTTCTGATCTGATTCGGCGCATCTACGGCCCTCCATCGCGGCTTTTGCGAATAGGGACATGTTTTCCCCACGTTTGTAATCAATCTGTAGCTACGCGGCAACTCAGCCACCACCGCAGCATCTAAGCTTGTATTCAACCTTTTTCTTCGCCAGTCGTCGAATTGTGTCGGAGTCTTGGGCAAGCCGCGCGTCCAGTCGTCCGAATCCCACTTGCACCGAATCCCCAGACCCTTAGTGGTTCACTGGGAGTCTTGGAGTTGGTCTTGGCGCACCACATCATGGGGACAATGACGGCTCTTTATTAAGCTTCCTTTTGCCTCTTTTGTACCATGTCGTGCTTTTTTCCCCCTGTGGGTATAAGCTCCATTGGGAGAACTACAACTGCACTCAAGCGACGGCAGGGCGTATTCATGCATTTAAGTCAATTGCTTCTCTGAAAATATATACGTCTCATATGATTCCTCATCTCATCATGATCGCTCCCGCTACTATGTACATACAGCAAGAAAGAAGGACATATGTACAGGTCATTCATCGAATGTCTCGTAAACTCTTTTAACGAACGGCGCGATACTTGTACCACAGATTCCTGATGCGGGCGGCCTGTCCCGGTGTGAATTCGTCATAGCAAGCACTGCATCAACATGTCAGCTGCAATTCATTCAAGGTTGATTAATGGAATACTCAGATGAACTTACTCGCTACTGTAGTCCATGTAATTGTGGATGGGGTCCAAGCCAGGCTGGCCGGGGCAAGAATCACGACCAACAGGACATCCCTGAGAACTAGAAGCCTGCGCAGGCGTATCGTCAACATGGTCGCCTTCCCCGGCACAGTTCTGGCCCCCGAACGTGTGCATTAGCCCGAACCAGTGGCCGACCTCGTGGGTTGTCGTCTTGCCGAGATTGAAGCCGGTGATGGGACCGCCAGGAACGGTTCCAACGTTCAACGTGCAGCCATCGACGTAATATGAAGTGGTTGCAGGGAGGACATCTCCTGGGAAGTGGCAATAGCCTAGTGTGCCAGGAGGACCATCGAGTTCTTTGATGAAGTACAAATTCAGATCCTGGTAAGTTCCTTGTCGCAGGGTCTTCTTCATTTCTTCGTTGTTGTCGGTAGTCCATCCAGGATGGATTGTCCAAGTGCTGTTCTTGTGGATGAACGAGACGCCAGTTGAGTTGTACGTCTCGTTGAGCACTTTCATCTGTTGGGCGATGGTATCGGCCTGGGCGTTGCAGTCAGTAACACTGCTTTTGATACAACTCCTGTTCTGCCTTGTATGACACAAGGCAGTTTTGGACAACTCACAGTGATGTAACCGCCACTCACGGTCTGGTCTCGGGCAATGACATGGACATAGGTGTTTAAGACAATCTCGCTTGCATTGATCAGCCCCCGAACAGTCAGATCTGATTCCTGCAGACGCATTTCACTTGCGACTCCAAGAAGGTCCTCAGTCGGCCGGCCTGTTCCACAACCAAAGAGCATGGGACGACCACCTCTGTTGACCGCCAGGGCAGTCGACGCCAACCCACACAAGACTGCTGCTGACTTGAGAAACATGTTGATGAGGCAGGCCGGGCTGCAAAAGGAGGGATCAACCGAAAGGAATGGAATGATGCACAAAAGGAAGGGCTGGAGGAATGACTATACATTCTGTAACTCGGGCAAGCGCGGTTGTTCGTTTTTATAATCCAACCCAGAGCCCAATATTTTACTCGGGCTCATTCTTTTCTACCTGATCCCCAATCCCACATGTCTACCAAGTCGAGAAGGTATGAGCTGGTGCGCTCGGCACGTGTTGTGCAAGACGCCACGAAGTTACCAAAGAGGATGCTGATAGCGGCTCTGTTGTGTTCGGGACAGGGTCACAAACCTACACGCCTCCAGGAGATGGTCAGGACGATCCATCGGCCTACTACTGCTACTACTGGCCCATATTGAACTCGCGTTGCCCGCCCTGGCGGACAAACCGCCTTGTGTCTTTTGTTTTTTTAACTTCCTTTGTTGGTTCGGACCCAACGCCCAAGCACATGGCTGCGGAGCCAAAGACGCAAGGAGAACTGAGTTTTCCCACGGTCACCTTCCATCGCCCAAGAACTGCTCTGTGATTTCGGTCAGACCCCAAGTTCGAGAGGTGAGCGAGGAAAGCGTAAGTCCCACCACCACCGCGCTGGCCCTGTGGCGGCAGACTCAACTATCGGCCAAGCGGCGGATCGCACCGATTGGTGCGGCCAGTTCTAGACGCTGGGTTCCACGGGTCACAGCTCAGCTGGTCCCCATTTGTCTCCGTTGTAGCCGCCCAGCCAGAACAACCGGCGTTCTGGTCGCGCCCTGGTGGGCTAAGATCCCCCATTCGGATTGAATTGCTGCTTGTGGTTAGAAACCTGGTGCTGAACCTGGGGTAACTATCGATTGGACCTGTCAATCAGCCCCCGCAACCCGATGAAGTCTGGCGACATCGTGGGGTTGATTGGATGAACTATTCCCGAGAGAGAGCCTGTGATTCTGGGGTCATGAGTTGCAGGTGCATCGGGTGAAACGGATCGGCGACTGAGTCGTCGATGTTTCATCTGATGTAGACTTGGGCGGCTCAACGGTTTTCGTCAATGGACAGCGAAAGCGAAGCGATGTTATGGTGAGAACTTGTCAATTATCGCGCGACTGATGCAACAGAGTTCGCGCACGGGTTTCTCTTGTCTTGTCCGCGCGGAGAGAACAGGTGTTCGTAGGCTGTCTGTCCATTTGTGGATTTTAGGGCGAGTAGCGCTGTTCACTTAAGACCTCTAGACTGTCACCCAGAACTCTGGTGGGAGATGCTTATCGGCGGGCTCCTGCCAAGAAGTTGGAGGTTGTTGTCCACTTTACAAAGTGTTTTCCTACACACCTAAGCTCGAGCGTCTGAACATGCTGATGGAGTGCGAAGGATCTACGTTTCCCATCCGCTTCATCCGGCTGAACACATGAAGAGCACCCACACGTGGGATCTTGGCGGTCCACGAGCGTTGCAGCCGATGAAGCCATCAGCGGCTAATTCACGGTTTCGCAAGACCACAGCATAACGCTTTGGAGCAGTCAGGTTTTGTGTAGTGTATTTCCCGTGAGTAGTGCTTTTACCTTTCACGTGCTCTGAACCCACTACTACAGCGAGTCATTTTGACTATCTTATTTCCTTGAATCGAGACAGCCATGTTTGGTCAATTGGTGGTTTTCGGCAATTTAGGCTCATTCTACACCAAGCGGCCGAATAAGCCAACAGCGTTGAAGCGAGCGAACAAAAACGGTCATGGCTGAACATAGACTTTGAAATGATGATCTGATGATGTTTCTATTACATACAATATTACCCTATTATTCGATGAATATAATTAAAAAGAGAGTAAGTCTAATAAATCATCTCCGAACAGCTTTCCATCGGGAATCACAACAGTCAAAGTGTGAGGTAGCTCTCCCGATGGCAACGGCTTGAGTGGAGCGCCGCTTTCCTTGATTGACAACGCAGGCGCAATGTTGGTTAGCGCAGGTGGCTTCTTCATGGCTGGCGCAGGCTTGGGGTTTGCTTTCTTGTCTAGAACTGGAGGTTGCTCAGATTTCTTCAAAACCTCATCGCCTGGGCCGAGATCATCCAGGGCAAGGCATTCTCCAAACGACAGTAGACGCTCGTTGATATCCGTGGGACATTCCGCAGAGGTCGGTGTGTGCATGGAACATCCCGAGCTCTCCGATTCCGCAATTGATAACTTCTTACTCTTCTCGGAGTGGACTGGTGAGAGCGGCGGTACGGATTCTGCTTCGGTACTGAGCGTACTGACTGATTTGCGACTCTTGCGAATTTGAGACCAGAATGTGCGTTTCTTCTTTGGGCTCTCGGTCGTGACGGAGCCGGCGACGCTGGCGTTGCTCTTGCACTGTGACTTGGGTCGTTGCAACTTGAGTGGCTCTGGGTATAGAGATTTGATTATGGGCATGTCTAAGTCGTCGCGAGTGTGTCGCGCCTCGCTTCCAGATGTTGGTTCTGCGTTGCTGGACAACTCGGTGAACTCCTCCAGCTCGTCCCAGTATCCAGAGAAGCGGAATACATCCTCCCAACGTTCTGCCTCTGCAGGCTCAGATAGGACGCTGGCGGCACATCCTTGATTCCTCCGTGGAGAGAACGAGGAGTGTAGACCAGCTATTGAGTACTCGGAATCGCCATATACCGAAGAGGACGATCCTTTTACTCTTGACGGGCCCGGAGTAGCAGAGGCAGCTTTGGCGTTTCTGAGCGGGTTCCTCGGCGGCACAATCAAGATCGGCGGTTTGGACTCGTTTGTTTGCGAGTACGGTACAGCCGTGAAGCCGAGGTCTAAGGGCGTCGCAATTGGCGTGGCCGACTTTCCTTTAGACTCTGATAAGTTGGCCATCGAGTGAGGCATTGTGATGTTGTGCGTATAATCTCGAATCGACTTTGGCAATGCTCCGTGCCGTATATTTCGACGTCAGATGACACGACTGTGATGTTCTCGCAGCGACATCCCGCAAGAGCCCGCGCTGGGCAGACGGATCGATTTGTTTTTATACGCATTGTCAGATATCATCACCAGCTTCTGCGTGTCCGAAATAGATTAGCCTTTGCCTAGCTGGCGCTCTGATACTCTGAAGCCAGCGACAGCTGCGGGTCCTTGCGCTGAGCGATCGGAGAAAGCATCACTGATGTTTGCTCATAGAGTTTGACGTTGTCGGCGTGGCGGCTGTTAGTATGCAGCGCGTGCAGCTGTTTGCGGAAACTACAGTCCTCCGAATAGCCTCGACCAGGCAAAATAAATTCAACCTACATTATTTTTTCAGAACTTTGAATTTTATCTCGATTCGCAGTCTCGCCACCGGATTGCAGTGTGTCGCGACCGTTTGCGGATGGGTGGCATGTCTCACTTCTAAGACAGAAGCCGCGACCTTTTTGCCTCGACACCAGAAGAGCGATCGGCTTGAGACGCTGACGGTAATTAATTGACCAATTGAGATCAAGTTGCGCATTCCATACGAATGGCACAAAGAGAGAAGGGAAAAAGCCATGCCCCGTTTACAGACTGGCTTCAGCGCTGACAGGCAAGGCGAGCGCTGAATAGTGACGGATGGGTCGCGACTAGAACAATATTATAGGTCGCATGAAGAAGCATAAGTACGGCATACAAGACGTCTTCGGTTCTGAAATGTTCAATGGCACTTCTGACAGCGTCTAGCATGGCATGCTGGCAATCGCCCGACAAGTGATCTGCACTCCAAGTTCTCAAAGCTAAACACGGCCGACCGAAAGGTAAGAATTGAATGGCATTGGACATTCCCGGCGACAGCGATTGCAATCGCTGCTCACTCAATTGTGGCGCATTTTACTGCAAGATGAGCGTCGCGTATGTGCAATTTATTTTTAATGGAAATGAACAGATAAACTGGATGATGCCATAAGGGCCGAAATGATCTCGACCTCGAGCTCGCCCTCAGTACGAACGGCCTGAACCCGGTTGTGGCTTCCGTGCGTAAACTTTGTGACATCTATCATTATCTCTGGTTTGCCACCCGAGACGGCGCAAGGAGAGTCTAGATGCTCCGTACATTAGGGCTGTCTCCCACATACCAGCCGGGTTTACTCGTGCCCGATGGCTTGCTGTCCGCTCCCTGTGAAGCAGTTGGGTTTCTATCCTAGATTCTTGAAGAATGTGATTGCCGAAAGCTTCAGGAAGTTGGTCACGGACTGCTCATGATATTTATTCCTGTCCTTATTTGTCTCCAGCAATTTACATTGTCGACAACGAATGTTGCTTCAATCAATATGATTCTTAGATGCATTGACTTCTGTCACGGAGCTCTTCCTCGCGCATTTTGTTACAAGGAGGAGTGCTCAAAATCTTGTTAAGCTGCCATATGGAGCTTATTGCTTGCTAAACACGGCGTAGCGGGTTAAAGGACACTTCACTCGCGACGCCCATGACTGCTTACATGGCAGTACTATCTTTTTTCCCTTTACTTATCACCGAATGCAGGGCCACCTCAATGTGCCAACAACCTGTCCTTCAAAAAGTCACACAATTCCCTGTGAAACATTTCGAAGCTATTTTACAAAAAAGCGTGATGACCGCCGCGAAGATGAAATTATTTGACATCTTCAAAGTATGAAACTAGATTCCACGATCGGGATAGGCGACGTGGCGTCGTTGCTTGACGCCACGATAGGTGAAGGGATCTTTATGATGTGGTTCTCCTTCGGCAGAGCTGAACCCTGGAGAACGAATATGTGAAGTAGTAGTTTCTTTGCGACTTACCTTTTTCGTCTTCTCAACTACTGTTCTCAACTGCGCATTGGTAATACATAGTCGCGGCTCTCCAGTCGTTATCTAAAAACTGATTTTCTTACTATGCAACATTAGATCGAGACTATATGCATCAACTTCCATCAGAAAGAGTACAACTTGCCTCACTGGTAACGAAATCTTCGACTTCGCACAAAGCATCTTGCCTCAGTCAATCGGACAAGCGGTCACGACCACAAAAGTTCGTCTATATAAGTATGAAGCATCTATCTGTTAGCCGATCCAGTCCGAATTGTGTATCAAAGAAGGGTGTCGACTGGTTTCAAGCTCGCCTTCCAAAGATGACGGTCTTTTGCATAAAAAAAGGCTAAAGAAGGACTTGGACTAGGGTTTTTTTTTAAACAACCAGCCATTCAAGCACCGGATAGCTGCAACCTACTTGCATTTGAGCGACACCTGCTTACGAGCTTTTACACCTGAATGAGTGAGGGATAACCCTGCCGTTACACTGCCACAAGCGGGAATATATCATCCTCTCTGATCAACATGTTTGGGTTCAAGCTTTCCACAAGCTCTGGGTACTCAACCCAAAACTTTTCCAAGATTCCTTAGACATTTAGATTTCATGAATTGATGAAGGAATTGTTCATCTACCTGCGGCTCTCCGCTGATCCTGACAGTGGTTGTGAATAATTATAAATGGGCCATGTCAATCACGGGCCAAGATATTATATATGGCCAGAACGAGTCGTCGCGTCTGATTAGCTCTTTGTCGCCTGCCCGTAAGTATAGGGGTGTAGTGGACGGTTTCAGCGGCATTGCAGCCCGTTGCTCCATAGTGGACGATATCCCCAAAGTTGTCACCGAGGTAGTTGACAGAATGCTGGAAGGTGGCATGGGAAGTCCAGTGTGATAAATCTTATTGTTGACACAGAACCGGTTACAGAAACAACAAAGGCAATGGTGGGTAAACCGAGCGCTGAGGAAGCGGAACGAATTGTGGTTGTGGCATACTACACCACGACAACATTACGCGGCAATATGCTGAGGAATAGCAACTCTGAAGCTCAATAATTCACCAACACAAAATGGGGGCATTAATCGACATGTGGAATTATTTACTATTGGGCATGCGACGAGCAAATTCATGAAGGCTCCGTGTAGCTGTCGCAGCGTTGTGAATCCTTCATCGCGTCCTAAGGACCAAACGCCATCGATCTTCAACGCTGCTCACCATATCCAACATGCAAGTCTCAAAGGATCTCAGCCCCGGGAATAACCCGCTCTTCCTTGAACAATCTGTGTCACTTTGAGCTCTGATGCAGTGGCGGCCCAGATGGTCGGTCCGGTCGATTATATCTGTGAAGAGTTGATTCGATAAAACTCTCCTCATGTCTTGTTGTTTGGTGGCCATGATCAATTTGGTGCCTTGTACTCGGTTCTTCCAACTACCTCCCAAGCCGTATAGTGGGCGAAGGCAAGGATCCTGCTCCTAGCCCGCCCGAGACGGCTCATTGATTAATTAATGCCCCGGAAACCGGCCCTAATGCGCCACGTCCACCCGAAGTGCGCTGTAATCCTTGTCAATTTCGCGTATTTGGAATGTATGAATAACCGTGTCAGGCCATGTTCGTGTTATTGTTACACCTTCTTTGAGAATTAGTTACTTAATTATTGATGGCTTTTTTTTTGCCCTTGCCCACACAAAGTTGAGATGTCTATTGATTGGCTCTCTATACCTTCGAGTATGAACTGATCATTTGTCTTCGCACTACTGAAAATTAGAGCACTTTGCTTCTGTTTGAGTAAGAAAGGCTGAACATCAATGCTCACCAACTATATCTAATCACCACACGTTCATCGATGATACCGTATCCTGTTCCCCCCTATCGTCAGCCACTTGGATTCTACTGGCGGCCTCAGTCGTGTCCCCTCCGGCACCTCCCATGCTACAGTACGGGAATGCGATGCCGGCAGAATCGGCCAGGGTTTGCGCAATATTGCTAGTATCGTTTGCCATGTGTTGTCGCCTTCTTGCGTCATGTTTTCCATCGAACGATACCACCCATCGCCAAGCTGTAGGCTTCCCACTAGTGTCCGATGGCTGTTCTAACCCGACCGCGCAGGGGTAGCACAAGGGTTGGAATCCAGGGCGCCGGCATTAGCGTCTGGGCCTCGGGTCAGATTCAAAGTGGTTCCTCTAGAAACATTCCCCGCGTCGGTTAGCCGGTGTAATTAAGAACGATCTTGCGTCACCAACTTTTCTGTCAATCGCCATTGCCCTTCTGCTCTTTGTCGACACAACTACTATATCATTTGTGAGAGCCTCAGGTCGACAGCCTCGCCTTCTTCAGTATGGCTGGAGGTTCCATCTTTTCCTCACCCAATGCGATTTTCCTCGTTGCGGTCATTGCCGCGTTAATATATACTGCCGAGCTGCCCAGAGCTTCGGTGGTCCTTGGCGTTTGGCGACACAACACAAGCACGATTCTCACGAACCCGCAAGACTTTAAAACAATTCCCGACACTATTCACTGCGAGGATGTCCATTATCACGAGCCCAGCGATTCACTGTTCACAGCCTGCGAGGGAACAGAGGATGTGCGGCATTCCTGGTTTCCGCCACTGGGGCTGTTCGAAGACCCCTCAAAGGCGTTGAAGTCTCAGGGCAGACTTCAAATCATCAACCCTCGCGTGAGTATTCCTAACAGAAACACCGCAGCCTGGATTTTTGGAGATTGAGGAATAAATCATGCTAAATGTTTCTCTTTGCAGACCTTCAAGGTCAAAAAGCTCGAATTTACCAACTTCAACGGCCCGTTCGTCACCCACGGCATTGACGTCATTGACGATCCCGAAAAACCAAAGGGCGAAGCTGTCTACATCTTCGCCGTCAATCACGTTCCCAGTCCTGCGTACAGCGAAGACAAACACACCAAAGCTCCCAAAGCGCGATCAATCATTGAGGTGTTTCACCATGTCATTGGCACCAGCACCGTCGACCACATCCGCTCCGTATGGGATCCCCTCATCACGACACCAAACGACATTTTTGCCGTGTCTCCGACCTCATTCTTCGTCACCAATGATCATTTCTACCGAGAAGGGTTGCTCAAAGATGTGGAAACCGTTTTGTTTACCGCGAAATGGACCAATACTATCTATGTGGAGTTTACAGACTTGACTGATGGTTCGTTCCGCGACGATGATCACGGCGTCAAGGCTTCGGTTGCCATCGGTGGCGTGCACAACAACAATGGCTTAGGTCATGGTCGAACCCCCAACGAAATCCTCATCGCCAGCTGCGCAAGTGGACGCGTGCACGTAGGCGAAGTTTCGCCGCCGGTGAACGAAGGCAAAGGTCCTCGAACGATCAACATTAAGGAGACGGTGGAGTTTGACTCGGTCGTGGACAATCCAGGCTGGTTCCGTGACCCATACGCCAAAAAGGGTAATGACTATAGTGGCATACTCGGCCCGGGTCTGCTGAGGGCTATCGATCTGCCCAAGTCGCAAAAGGACCCTCACGGTATTAATGGTGTGACGGTGTGGATAGCAAAGCCGTCCGATACCAAGTCGCAACAAGGGAAAGGCCAATGGCAAAAGAAGCTGCTGTTTGACGATGACGCCTCGAAGATTCGAACAGCCAGCGGTTCAGTCTTGGTGGCCATTGATCCCGCCAAGGAGAAGGGCAAGCGCAAAGCTTGGCTGTTTGTGACTGGATTCCTGTCCAAGAGCATGATTGCCGTCAAGGTTGATTTGTAACTGCCGTGTATCGGCATATATCGCCTCGTGCGGGCATAGTCTTTATTCTAGCCTAGTAGAACCTCTATTCTAAAAAAAAAAAAAGAAAAAAAAGAAAAAAGGTATTGAATTCTATTTTCCAATCCATCAAGTTCTTGTCGTGACTTGAAATGCCCCGTTGACAGCGTCCAGCCCAGTCACGCGACGGTGTAGCTAACCCGGCTAACACCTTTGCTTCGAGAAATCTTCTTCACAACCGTGTCACCGCACATATCCGTAGTATCGACGTGAGTCCCGCCGCAGGGATATACCTCGGCGCCAACAATACGGACCACTCTAAACTTGTCCTCTCCAGGAGGAAGTAGTCGGCGATCGAGGATCAGTCGTTCCAAGCCCTCGCGGCGGAAATCATCCTCGGTCCAAAACTCAATCTCGACAGGCATAGACTGTTTGACGAATTGATTCACCTTGCTCTGGATGGGCTCTTTCCATTTCCCCTCAATATTTCCCTGAAACTCACACGCCGCGCTTTCGGGGAAATGCGACGCTTTCAATTCGTCGAATCCAGGAATCTCCGTCTCCAGCAAACGTCTGACAGCAGACCCTAGCACATGCCCTGCCGTGTGCAACCGCGAATAAAGAAGCCGCTTCTCCTGGTCCAGAATCTGCAAAACTTGGTCGCCAGGCCGTATTTGAGCCGCCGAATCGGCGTTGAGGAACGAGCCGAGATGAAGAACTTGTCCTTCGTGTACCGCATCCATTCTCACAGCTTTGACTTGGAATCGAACTGCGTCGCCTGACGAATTGTTTCCATCCGCTGCTTTCAGCTCCATGAATCCCTCGTCTGACGGCTGGTCCCCGCCCTGCGGGTGAAATAACGTCTCTTTCGTCACTATAACATGGTCGTCATTGTTGGCCGACTTGAAGAGTGGCTTGTTGGCGTCCTCAAGGGCGTCAAAGGTCCGAATTGAGTGTACTTCTGTTGCGAGCTCTGTCAACTTGGAGTTGTATTGAAACTCGAGTCGAGTTTGCGCCGGCGTTGTCATTTCCTTTGGCGTTTGAGGTGTTTGCTGATGGTTATGAGCGCATCACGATTGATTGCGCTCTCACCTAGGAGTGAAATACCCCGGATAATGTGGGGTCATGATGGGTCGTTGCGCCCTTCGTGTCGCAGTGAGTAATCTTGGTGATTCTTTATGCTTCTAGGGCGTATGAATGACTTGTCGAGTCTTCGTCGCAGGCCGCACGCTCACAGTGTTTCTGCACTCTCGTTACAAAAGACTGTGTGTTGGTCGCTACACGCTCGAGCATAAACTGCCCGACCGTGGGATTGTTTAGGCAAT
Source organism: Periglandula ipomoeae IasaF13 (assembly GCA_000222875.2). Taxonomy (NCBI): domain Eukaryota; kingdom Fungi; phylum Ascomycota; class Sordariomycetes; order Hypocreales; family Clavicipitaceae; genus Periglandula; species Periglandula ipomoeae. The sequence goes on from AFRD01000280.1 coordinate 32,349, forward strand.
GTGTATTGGCTGACTTTTGGCAGCTACATTTCTCAGGATGTGCCCATGCCAATTTAGCTAGCGCACACGTGCGGTGCAGGTCTTCACTCACCCTCACCAGCTTCATGCTGTCTCTACGAGAAGATCCAGGATCGTACAAATCACAAAATTGTGCGACCCAAACCCCTGGTATCTTTTGTCTGGTCACCTTTCGGCTGGTCGGCTCGTCTAATCGAAAATGTCCGCACACGATCAATGTCCCCTATGCCGTTCGAACAATGCTCATGTGGCACGCCGGCCACAGAGCAAGCCCGTTGGGCAACTTCCTAAGACGGAGTAGCCTTGCTTCTTCGTCCAACCCACGGATTTCCCCAAAATATTCCCGGTCTTCCCCCCCGGCGAGTGGTTTGGCGGGGGAAACGGAGCAGTCGCTTGCTCCAAAGGCCCGCAGGCCCCATCTCATCTCAACTACGGTAATCATGTGTTGCATCTCCATGTTTCAATTGGCCACATCGGCTGACCAAATGCAGCGACTTGATAGGGACTGTCTGCGGTGTCGCCCCTGTCGAACCGATACCTGCAAAGCTAGATTCAAATAGACACCGATACCACACCAAGGGCATCAACGATGACCACATCCCTGTGATATTTCGTGCGACCCCGACTCGAAGGGTTCGGTTCACTGGCACTTAGTGTCACTGGAATAACCCGCTGTTGCATCGAAAGCCCTGACATGTGTCCGTCCGTAGCTCCCTCGTGCCCGCGGTATCAAAACTCATTGGCGTATCTCGCGCTCCGAGATGCAGTCTACCATGTGGTTTAGCAGGCTTCCTGCATCTCTAGACACCACGAGCAACTCTACCAGAATACATTTATGTAAGATAGTGGGGTGGCAACAGACGATGCTTCTCCAAGGCTATCATGGAGGAAATATTAAATCTGCTTCGGCCCTTGTGGGTGGAATAACGACTTCATCCACGGCAAGCGAAATTTCTGGCCTTTGGTGACTGATTGCAGAATCACCATGGCAAAGTCACAGTTTGCTGGCCTAGGGCCGGCCTTGTTTCTCTGCGCCAGCCAACTTGTTGGTGTCGCCAACGCAGGCAGCCTGGCCGATATCGACCATGTTGTACTTTTCATGCAAGGTAAAGCAATCGGTGAAAATATGTTTCGAGGTTGAAGAGACTGACATTTCCAGAAAATCGTGCTTTTGACCACTACTTTGGCACCATGGCCGGCGTGCGAGGCTTCAAAGATGCCAACCTGCAAATGAACAACGGCGTGCCAGTATGGAAGCAATTGACGACCAAAGCGCAGACCCAGGATACCGACTACGTGACTCCGTGGTACCTGAATTATCTCGGCGGAAACTGGTCCGAGGCGACGCAGTGCATGACTGCCGGGAGCAACGGCTGGTACCAGAACCACGCAGCCTGGAACTTTGGGTCCAACGACCACTGGGCGATGAACAATACGCCTTGGAGCATTGGTTTCTACAAGAAAGATGATCTCCCCACTCATTGGGCCCTGGCTGAGAACTGGGTTGTCGGAGATATGTACCAGGTGAGTCGACGAGTCGTTACATCCACATTTACACATCTGGGCCACGCTATTTTGCTTCCTTTCTGTTTTTCCCCATTTAAACCTTTGTGTCATTTACTCGACATTCATTTACTGTATCTTCATCCGTAGTTATACGGAAGGCCATAGCACCCTGTCTAACCCAATTCATAGGAGTCTGTTGTTGCTTCGACAAATCCCAACCGAGTTTCATGGGTTTCTGGATCTATTAATGTTCCTGGGTCTCCGCAAAAGCCCGATCAAGGTGGAAACCCATACATTGACAATAACGAGACTCCGGGCTGTGAAAAGGGTGGAATCAACTGCTTCCCGCTCAAGTGGAAAACGGTTGCCGAGTACTACGAAGACGCTGGTGTCACCTGGAATGTATTCCAGGATGCTGACAACTACGATGACAATCCGTATGCCTGGTTTGATCAGGTCAGGAAGGCCGCACCCGGTTCGCCATTGTACGAGCATGGAATGAAGGGCACATCGTTGGCTTCATTCTATGAACGCGCTGCCAACGGCACTCTTCCTGCTGTTTCGTACGTAATCTCGCCAATGGAGTTGTCAGAACATCCTCCATACTCTCCTAACGACGGCGCATGGATTCAAGATGCAATTACGAGAGCGGTTCTCAACTACCCAAAGTACAACAAGACAGCCCTCATGATCTCCTACGACGAAACAGGCGTCTGGTTTGACCATCTCGACCCCTACCGTTCCCCAGATGGAACACCTGGCGAATGGCTCGACGATCCCTGGGGCCAAGTCGGTCATACCTTTGCTGGACCTGGTTTCCGGTTACCATTCTACATCATCTCCCCCTGGACCCGCAACGGCGGCGTCTACACCGAGCACTCCGACCACAATTCCCAGATTCTCTTCATCGAGAAATGGCAGGAAGCCAAGGGAAAGAACGTCAAAACGCCCGAAATGGTCCACTGGCGTCGGGAAAACATGGGCGATCTCGTCGCCGCCTTTGACTTTGACAACCCCGACTACAGCATCCCCCAGCTCCCCACCCCACGAACACCCCACAAGAACTCCAAGGGCGAGTACGACGGATCATCATATTGCCAGTCGAGATATGCGAAAACCCGACCTCCCGTCCCCTACACAGGCGAAGGAGTCATCAAGGATCTTACCAGTGTCGTTGAAAAGGGCTTCAAGTCCATCCGCGGACAACTCACAGAGGGCCGCTACCTCGTCCTCGAGTCAGATGGATACTCATTGACCAACGCGGACTGCAAGTCAACCAAGCGAGCCTCCGTCACAAAGAGCACCAAGAACCACGAGAAAGCACCCCATCGATGGGTCGCGCACGCGGCCAAGATTCGCGGCAACGTCTTTTCGCTGCAGAGCGCAACCAACAAGCAGTATCTTTGCAAAGACGGTAACCTATGCACGGACGCCAAGGATGCCCAGGCGTTCACTGTTCGCTTTGAGCCAGGGAAGGGGGTACTCGTGGCGGGAACAGAGTGGGAAGTACTTGGCTAATAATGGAGGTAAACTGGACTTTGCGTCTAAGGAGAGCTAATGGAAGATCTTCAGTGTGAGCTATTAGGATGATGCGTGATCAAGCGCGAGGTATGGGAAAATGTTCGGTGTGAGCTGTCTGTGCCAGCCCACAAGACCAGACCTGATCACAACAATGACGGGGTCATACAAGGAAGTGCACATCTGCCAGTAGACGAGGATCAATATTTAAAATGAATTGTCTGCCTATAGGTATGTTCATGTACGTGGGACATGGCTCCTTGTTCCCGCTGATCGACTGGAAATGCTGTACTTGATATTTTCGACCAAGGTCTGGACTCGCTGGGCAACACATGACGAATAATTCATAGGCGTGAATACAGTCCAGGCACGATGGCCAGTCTCGTTTCAACATTATATTAAGATATTAGGTCTAGGAAATTGGCGACACTCCCGCTTATTATATGACGTCCAATGTGTAACACAAGACTAAAAAAAAAAAAAAAAAAAAAATCCGTCGCTCGAATGATTCGCTCCGAGTCATCGTCCTCCAACAAGATCCGGACTACTGGGCAGTCCCCGGGCTGTAAAACTCCTTGACGCCGTGCTCTGGCTGAACTGGCGCCTTGCCGTTCCCTTGACCTCCACTGACGACCTGAGCATCACTCACTGGTGCGCGAGTGTGCGCCGTCATGGGCTGCTGCACGGGGACCTGCGTCATGGGAGGTTGGCCCGTAGGCACAAACTGGGACTGACGCTGCTGCTCGGGAGGCACGTAGAAGCCCTGAGGGGGGAGCCCAGTATGGCGTCGAGGCAATAACGATGGTGCGCTTGAATTTGTTGCGGGTATGTGTGTCGACGCAAGCGATGATGAAGAGGATGATTTCCGCGAGGAACAAGAGGAAGGATAGAGCCAGGACACCGACATACATGGGTGATCTGGCCCTGGCGCATACTCTGGGACGATAGCTGCTGGAACTTCCGCTGTCACAATCGCCGTAGGAGTAGTACCAGTCGCTGATCAACCCGGCGAAAAGACCACCGACACTGATGGCCGCCAGCCACAAGCAAAGGCACACGCCCACGTGAGCGCCAGGATGGATGCCGGTTCTCCATTTGCGCTGGTGGCGGACAAGAAGTTCCGCCAGAGACCATAAGAAGGCAGCGATGAACTAAAGAGTGACCTTGTCAGTATTGTCTGCCTCCGGGGCGTTAGCAAATTCTTACCACTGGACCTCCTGCCATGGCGGGTAAAGAAAGCTCCCAGTCATCGCTATAACCAGACCTGATATCGTTACCCCTTGCAAGCAAACTGAATGCAAAGCCGCAGCCAATGATGGTCATGATCAGGACCATAACGTGAAGAACGTCTTTCGAAATCTTCCTGGAATTGCTCTCGGGAGGCTGCTGGAAGGGCTGCGGGATGGCCAGGTACGTCACGGCGCCATTGGGGTTCTGGTGTTGCATTTGCATGTGCTGCTGTGCCACGACTTGCTGCTGGTGAATTGCCTGCGGGACCGTTTCCTGATATGGGACGTAAAGTTGGCCGTACGATTGTGCGTAGAGGTTGTAAGGGACTTGAGGCTGGACGTTGGAGCTACGGGCATGTTGCACCAGAGGCGATAGCTGCTGAGGTTGTGATACAGGTGACGACGTCGACTGAAGAGGCGAGACTTGCTCAGTCTGCGAGGACTGTTCGGGGGCCATGGCTGCGATGCTGGTGGCTTGCGCGCCTGATGTGGTCGGATTATCGTCGAGGCGGTGATCAATATGGGTTGCTCTGCAAATACGGTGCCTTGGATCGATGAGTGTTGACGAGAAACGCTCAACAGCTTGACTCTCGAAAACGCAGCAGAAGCGAGTGACTGCGGCGATTAAAAACAAAACAACAGGGACCAGAAATCCACCAAACGAGCGGGATGGACTCTGGTATATGAAAAGTCAAGAAAAAAAAAGACATGTGCAACCACCACGTCCAGGCAGACGATGTCAGATTTCGCAGAGCCGCAATGGCCACACCAACATGCTCGCTTGGAAAGCAGACTTTTGCGGTCTGGGCCCCTGGTGTTGACTCGGCCGCTTCTAAATTGGGACTCTGGCCGGGAATATTCAGCAGGAACTTTGAGCAGCGTCACCTACTAGCGTGCAGCACTGCCCACTTCATTTGGCACAGCACGCGCCTTCCATTGGTGGAATTCATGCTCGGAGCCACTTTTACTGGGCTACCCCGGTCGCTTCTGAGATGAGCCAAGAAGGCAAGAACCACGGATAACTTGATTACGACGAACATAATGCTCTCTGATGAGGTTATAGATGCCGTATCACGGCCATGATGCATTGTTCTGCATAAAACCCCCTCCATTATCTGATGCGTCCTTCCACCTGATCTCGGTGCACACACGAATTGTTGGAGTAGTGAGTGCTGGCTGGTTACGAGAAAGCGATTTATTTCTCAGGGAACCTACTCAACGCCGTCTTTCTGTTGACGAATCATTGACTGACGATAATTCAGTTCCTGCGATGCGCTCGAGATGCTTCGAGATGTGGTTCAAGAGGCTGAGAGCAGCCATGGCTGGGTTGCGGCAGAGCATCGTCCTGAAGTCCAACCACAGAACTTGACCCTTCTTGCCACGCCGCATGCATGCTTATCATGGGCAGTTTCACGTCACGATATGGCTGAGCGACTTCCGTCGAAATTCCGGCATCACAGAATCCCGCGAGCCAACCCGTCTTTCGAATTGCACGCAACGAACATGTCGATGAAGCTGAGCAAAAGCCAGAAAGCAGACCCGGTTTGTGTCTCACCTGGGCAGACGACCTGGGTCTTAGCTGCAGAACCGTAAGCGCCAAGAGCAACGGATTCGCGAGTTAGCCGCCCTTGACCACGCGAAATTTCAAGCTTGAGTGCTGACAGGAGAACTAGAGCAGCCTGCCCCCAAACCAGGCCAATCTCAACCAGCCCCCCTCAGCCCCAGCATGTCCCAGTGCCTGGCCAGCTTTCAGTGCGCTTTCTCTGCGGCAATGGGCCAACGGGCCGCCCCATCCCCACTATGAAGACATTTAATCATGGTGATGCCACATCCCGGCCAGCTTGCAGGAGCCCATGTTTTAAAAGACATTTGCTGCTGCTTCTGCTGACATCCAGGTACCATTCTTACAAATCGACCCTCCTCGACTTCTCCGCTCCGCCAAACGCTCTCCATCACCTCCATCACCACCACGGGCCTGTGCCGCGCTGCATCATCTGGACCAAAAACCACGAGCTGCGAGTGACGAATTGGCAAAGTCAGCAAGATGGCGTTGACTCGGCTGGCTTTGATGCTGTCCGTCGCCTCAACTTCGCTGGCACAGAAGTGTTACTGGCCCGCGGGCAGCCTTGCTTCGACTCTCGTGGCATGCGGAACAACAGGCGCAGATAGCACCAACGCAGCGTGCTGCTACGAGGGCCACTATTGTCTATCAAACGGTCTCTGCTTCGAACCAGCAAGCATGACCATGTACCGGGCGGGTTGCACCGACAAGACCTTCAAGTCGCCGTCATGCGCGAGCTACTGTTACGGCACATCTCCCAGTCTAGGAATATCAGGTTTGAGTCCTCGCTCCGCTCGCAAGAGAAGCTGGCCGGTTTGCTGACCAAGTTTGCTTTCGCAGAGGGTAACTCGCATTCAGGGGTATGGGCGTGCGGTGATTCGAAATATGCCTGATACCTGCCGTACTGCTCAACCAGAAACTTCACAATCCCTGCCGCAAAGATAGTCAGCAATGCAGCTCTTCGATCCGACGTGGTCAACTTGACAGCTACAGCGACGGCGACAGTTGCACCTTCGTGCTCTGCTACTCAAGCCGCGGTCGATAAAGCGCCAGAAGAAAAGTGTAACGCGGGCATCTCAACCGGAGGTGCGGTAGGCATCAGTTTGGGGGTGGGCGCCCCGTTAGCCATCGCAGCCGCGGCGCTCCTAATACTGCTCATGCGAGAAAAGAGGAAAAACCGAGGGCCATCTCGACCAGAATTGGACGGCAGACCGGCTCACCCAGGCCAAGCACACTCAGACCAAGGGAAATGGTCGTCAGGGTACTATGCGCCAGTGGACATATCCAACGGACAAGATGTGCACAGAAAGGACACGCCGAGAAGCGAGATAATGGGGACGCCGCGGCACGAGCTGGGCAATTGAGCGAAATGAGTTGCAAAACACGTCGTCTTTGCGCGGTATATACGGATTTCGACGACGGATGAGATGGGCGGAATGCGTAAGAGAAGAAAGCCAGCGAATCTATGAGCGATTTCTTGTATTTGGATTTGGATATAGACGAATCGAAATGGTAAAACCTGCCGTATTGCGCTCCTGTTTATCGAACAATGCCGTTTCCGCCATCCACGTGTTTCCCGTGCCAACGCCTTGCTATCCCGCACAATTTCCATTCGCTAATAAGTAACATGTATGTAGTATCATTGTTGCCATTGTGTTTTTTTGTAGCAGGAAAGCTCCAGCTCGTTGGAGTGATGATGGGTTGTTCGCCTATGGAGTAAGTAGGTGAGTTCACCTCTTGCGGCGCTGGAGTCTGCATCGTCGTCGTGACGACGAGATGCCGCGAACATGAACACTCCGCTTGAGGCGGTCTTGGTTGTGAAGTGATGAGACTCGGCGTACTCGTCGGCACCGGCCCAGTAAATGTATCGATGTTGTCGTTCCATAGACACGACTCCTGCCACGCCAATGACTGTTCTCTTGACTGATAGGTGTATGCTGAAGTTAAGTTTGGCACAGGCTGAGCTTGTAACGGAAGTGCAGCGCGCTCAATGCAATTCCGGCACTGGCAAACCGGAACAGATTGGACCGGTTGCAAGTCTGGCCCAAAGGCAGGCTGTGGTGTGAACGGCGCAGAAGGACCAGGCAATACGCTCGCATCTGCCTCACCGGTTTGACGAACAGGTGAGCCGCTCTCACTGGCCGCGAGGCGCTGCAATCTGAGCAGTTCTTGTGTGAGCGCCTGGTTGCGCATGTACAACTCCTGCATCTCGTTGCGGTCCACGGGGCCGGGTTCCAGGGCTGCGGCCGCGCGGAGCTCCTGGACTTCGCGCTCCAGGCGCTGGGCGACGCGGTCTAGCGCTCTTTTGCGCTGTAGTTGGTCTGGCGTCATTGTCGAGACCGACCGGGGTGCTGGATACAACCGTCAGTCATTTTTACGAAGGACTTGAGAAAAAGGGAAAAGAGCACAACTCACCTCGTTTCGGAGCTCTGTTCGGTGGAGGATCATTATTCGGCGTAGATGCGCTCATAATTGCCAAAGACATCTGGGCAACTGAAGTAACGTTGTCTGGTTGTAGACAATAAATGCAATTTACACCCAAGGTGGCTTCACCGAATCCCACGTCAGGACTCGAAATCGCATTCTCATCAACTCTGAATTTGAACTCCTGTAGATACAATTCCGTGCCTGACGAACGTGGGTCCCCGAAATGATTTATACAAGATTGAAGCAAACAAACAAAGTTTTTGGCACCGGTGTAAACTGTAACCATGGGCTGAAGACGACCAAGAAAAGTTGTGCCTCATTCGGTCCCTTTCTGATAACTAAAGTCTTGGCATTTTCTGGATGGACTGGGATAGCCACAGGGCTTGCGACGGGGGGGAGGACCCTTTGTGGCATTGGACATGTACCTATATCCACTGGGATGTCAGATACCCTTTTGACAGGCAGATTTGGCGCTGTGGCAAAGAAAAAAAAGATGGTGGGCGCTAGACTGTATGTTCGGTCGACGATGCCGAAATGGGAACCCGCGCAGGTTGTGTCTGGGGTGTTGCTTCTTCTGCGCTGACTGAGCTGAAGGGATCAAATCGGTGGCACTTGCGTTGCGTTAGGGAAGCTTCGGGACATGGATGCACCAGAGGCGCTGGGATTGGGGCGGTGGATCCCAAGCCATGCTGCGGCGATGAAGCCGAGATCTGGCTCCAGTCGCTCAACTGGGCAATTTTTAATTTATTCGCAGTCACACAGGGGACGGGAATCATGGGAATCCGATGGCCCGTGATTCCTCCATTCGCTTGTTCGTTGTGATGCTTCATACAAAATGCCTCGGTTTCTGATCCTCAGCTCGACCACCTGTCTGTCCTCACGTCTTGGCTATCCAACAAACAGCACCATCTCTCCGAGGAAATCTCCAAAACTCCGTTGGACCCTGGCTTGACAACCTCTGTGAATCCCCGATGAATCACATAGCCAAGCTGCACACTAAGACCCAAAAAAGAAATGCCGCCCAGGGGAACGAACCACAGACGGAGTACGCGGGAGTCGTTATCGTCGATTGCGCAATCTGACGATCTTGCTCGGGCATGGGAATTTGGTGGAAATGCGGTTTGGAGCCCGCGTGTGTCTTGGGTTCAGTGTGGCTGTCAGCTTTGGTATGGCGCAGTCGCTGTGGGCGGACTCGCCGACAGCCGATAAGGCTTGACCTCACCTCACAGCGAGTGTCTCACTTGCTTTTCCAGCGAGCCCTCAAGGAGCAGGCCGGGTCGTCGGCTGTTGAGATGACATGTGCTTGTTGGCGCCGGGCACAGCCTGCCGTGGGCGACTTTTAGTGCATGCAAGCGATGTTAGTCTGATGTTATCGTGACGGGTTGTGCTCGTTTATTGCTGCGTGGTTGATGTGGTAAATATCCGAGTGTCGTCTGCTGTATTTTGATCCTCTGCTGGTTCAAGAGAGCTTATGTGATCTTCGAGGAATATCTGCCGTATTGAGGAAAATGTCGTAATAATTGCATCTGAGAGCAATAGAAGTTTCTCTTCAGTTTGCATCGCGTATCGACGGCATTGCTTCCGTCACCAGATGAACCGCGCTGATACCTTCAGCGCCTGAGCTCACAACAACCCTCATACTAAAGCGTCGGGACAAAGAAAGAAACATCGAGAAACCAAATACCCGACGTCAAATTACTCCCGCAGACCCTCATGTCTCACTCGCTGGAGACAACGTTTTTTGCCCCCGACGGTTCCCGTCCACGTCAGTCTGTCGCAAAAAAACCCATGTGGCAGCGCCCAGAATCTGGCCATTTCAGCGACGCTACAGGCGCCCAGCGTGCCGGCTTCAGCAGCCATGAGCAATCAGCGCTACGGGGAAGCCCGTCCCCCGGTTGTGGCGCACACCCATCTCGCCAACCCCGATTTGGTACCAATATGTACAAAATTTCTCATCATGGTAATCTCCCATGTTTCTGTTCATGGTAATCCGTTTCGATGAGATGAAATGTCCATCTTTTGCTTGGGGATAGGCTCTAAGCGAGCTGAGGGCTTCCGGTCTTGGCAAGTGTCGCCTAAGCGATGCGCGCGTCCACGTGGAAAGGCGCAGTGTTCTGAGATGGGCGATGGCCGAGACAGCCGTTGCTTATTCACCATTTTGACGTTGCTTTGACTAACATGTTAATGTTTTAGGGCAGATGATGCCATCATCCCTTTGAGAGCTGTAATTATGTTACGATTCCATCTTATTTTGTGCGGATTTGACATGAAGATACATCTGGTTCAGCTCTGAAAGACCACGCCGTTCCGAGTCTCAATCCAAACCAGTTGACCACAATATGGATCGAATAGTCAGTGCAATCCTCTCATGGCCAATGGTACCACCAGCGCTCCCAAACATGCAACATGTCGGTATTGTGCTGCAACGTGACCATCATCGTGCATCCAGCCCGACGGAAAACCTACCTAATTAACAATCATTGAGAAAACATGCCAAGAGAAAAATCTGCGGTTATTCTGCGGTCCAAACTGCTGAGAATTTGCCACCGTGCAGACCCTTCTGCTTAGTGTCTCACCTGCGACCAATTGAATGCGCGGGGCCTGCTTCTGTCCTCTCAGATGGTGTTTTAGCCGGGGGGGCTATTCCTGATCGGGACATCGGTCATTACGGCAATTGCGATCCATCAGAGCTTGCATGTCTGCTGTGCTGCAGATGGGAAGCTAGAAGCCTGCGTGGAATCTTTGGCGAGCGCATGTGTCTAATTTGTCTGGTATTTCCTGCATAGAACACTAGACACATATCGTAATCCGCCGTGCACCGGATTGCATTGTTCCGTCATCATCAGCTCATCCGCTTGGCGTGCTTCTGGTGACAAAGCATCCTGACCAAGACTCTCCTGCAGCAAGGTGGCTGATCGGATTTGCAATAACACTCACCAGCGTATTCAACAGCCAAAGCATTGCACCAGCTGGAACACAACAAGCTTCGGCAAGAATACTCCTTTATCCATGTTTCAACCGTCTACAGCACAATTGTGCTTCCACTTTGAAGTCCCATGTTCTCCATCTCCGACGGGCCCTGATCTATTAATACCATGAAATCCACGCCAGCTTCTTCACCATGGAGGCCAGCTCATGCGCTATGCCTCTCTGCATCAGGGACCGCTGGGGCTGCACTGGGGCTTCGTGGGTTCAGACGCAGCGCTGTGGAGTACAGCCTGGGAAGGAACAGCCAAAACCCACATGGGCCAAGAAACTCCAACGTCACCGCACTGAACGGCTTCCCACTGCAGCAAAACGCACCCCTTTCATCACCACTCCTTCTCGCCGCTCCCTTTCAGCTTTTCCTTTGTCAATCGCCAATCGCCCAGCGCTCGAATGGACTAGTCAATTGCGCCGCCAACATACGACCCTGTCAGCGGCCGGAATGCGCGTTCGACTCCTGGCACTTCCGCTTCTGTTCTCCCAGGCCCTCGCTGCTCATGTCCAGTCTCGTGCCTGTCTCGACCAAGGCGACCATGAGTCCAGCCGTGATATCGGTGGCCCCTTCGGTCTGGCAGTGTGGATGACGCCCGCTGTGTCGAACGACAATGATTCCAATCACCTGACACTCGTCTTCTCTAGAGACTCGGCCAGCAAGACGGTGTGCGAGGCTCACAAGCAGTTGAACTACACATCTTCCGTCCAGCTCGCCTCTCTCGGCTCGTCTTCCACCTACAATGGCGTTTTTAAAGCAGCCGAGTGCACCCAGACCGGACCACAATCTGCCTATATGCAAATCAAGTTCACCTACCCCGTTGCTCAACCGCACTTCTTGGACACGTACTGGCTTACTGCCAAGTTGGAGGGCAATGGCTCGTCACCGTCGTCGAGCTGTCTCAATGCATATATGACGCCAGATGTCGGGAAACCTGTGTCGCAGATCGCCACCTGGATTCCGGTCTTGATCTTCGCCATTGTGCTTTTCTCTAGCCTCTGGAAGGAGGTCCGCAATCTATCCGAGGACGACGCTTTCGATGCTGCAGGCCGCCTCAGTCAAGAGCCTAGTCGCTCTCACATCATCCGCATCGCCGACTGCATTTCCTATCTTCAATTCGTCTTCTTCTCTGGTGCCTTGAGCCTGAGCTACCCAGG